>JAKSZP010011272.1:0-33586 GCA_022478985.1 Massospora cicadina | reverse complement strand
CTTTGGAAAGCAGCTGAAGGGGCCTGATGATAGGCAGGGAGGAGCTGTAAGATAATGTTTTTATATACTTTACCCAATCACTGGCAGAGAAAAATCCTGCACTTGGTTTGACCCCTTTCACCCCTATAAAAGGGGCTGGTACCCACGGCGCGGCCTGTACAAGATTTGTGGAGGCCAGAGGAGGAGCCTCAGAAGGTTGGCTTAGATTTGGCTGAGAGTTTGGGGCAATCTGACTGCCCAAACTCATCCTTAGAATTAGACCAAATTTGATTAATAAAACTTAGTGCCCCAATTAATCAGATTCCATTGATAATCAGCCAGAGTCTTTTGTCCAACCATATCATCACTAAAAACTGAATCATTAATAGGAGTATTGCAGACTTGAAAATGGCCAACATTTCCCCTATTTGGCCACAGTTGACTCCCAACATTCTTAATTAGAGCCCTAGAGGGCAGATGTCCAACAGATGATATTCACTATATTGTTACAGCTGAGCAGTTTGGTATTCATTTGATTTGATATTTTAAATGATTTTGTTAATTGGTTAGTAGTCATTTAGCTAATTAGCAAGTTAGCTAATCAAAACTGAATCAAAAACACAAATGATTTTACAAATACCTCCTTAAGCATAATTAGCTCAGCTTTTGGCTCTAACTTAAATTTTATATAAGTTGGTTGTTCAAATCCTGTCACAATCACTCTTATTTAATTACTTTCTATCATTTAAACTATTTATATAGTTAAAGCTAATATTGCAAGTGTAAGTAAAACTAAAAAAATGATGAGTTAATGTAGCAATCTCTATATATTATTTCTCAAAGGTATTTTTTTGTCAGCATGAAATATCTCCTTTAATACTATATCAAAATTAATATTTGATATGCCATTTTGAAGATTTAACCATCTATTGACAAAAAATAAGTTTTCTTTTAAAATTAATGTTTTTATTAAAAAAGTATATTTTAAAACTTATATTTTAAAAATTTCATTCAAAAAATTACATATATAAAGTGTCGTGGTGGCGCTGAAGCCTCTGAATAGAATAGTTTAAAATAAAATAAATGTATAAAAACATATAAACAACATATAAATATACAGACAACATATAAACATAAACAATGTAAATAATGTGTCAATTAAGTTAAAACAAGTAAGTAATTAACATTTGCAAAAGCAGTGGAGCACTATTCTAACCTTAATATATTAAGGTAGCAAGCGTTTGTTGTAATTTTTGATAAAAAATTAGTAAATATACAAGTAGTATGAAAAATATTTATTGTATTTTTAAATTACAAAAAATAAATTTTTTTACTTTGAAATATTTTTTTTTCAAATTTTTATTCGAAGTGGGCCGACCTGGGGACGATACCGCACCGATTAGGGAATTGAAGAAAATGGGAAAGGAGGATAAAACCCGGAAAACCTCCATGCGCGGCGTATGATAGGCCAGGAACTCCATGGACCGCCTTTGCTATTCGCTATCTCGGTTCGGGGCATTGGTGCGCAAAACCAACACAGTCAAAATCGTCCCCTACCCAAAGTCCATTACCGGGATCGAACTCGGGGAGGAGTGGTAGAGGGTTCATACTCTACCACTAGGGTATCCTCCCCCTACTTTGAAATATTTGTCACGATGTTTGTATATTTACTAATTTTTTATTAATAATTTTTTTACAACTTCAAAATTAGCTTATTAATTAAAAGATTAACTTTTATTTTTGTTATGTTTTTGCCAGTTTGTCATCATTTGTCATTTGCAATTATCTATTTTTATTGATTAAGTACTATCCTTAGGATAGTTGTATAAGGAATTCAATTACCTGAAGTGATGTGAAGTATTTGCATGGGTCACCTAGTCTCATCTAAATTTAAATCTATATCTCATTTATATAAAGGTCAGATTTCACCGGCATAACCCTTAAACCACAAGTTAGGGGGTTTGAAAATGAACATGAAGGTTCGGTTCAAAAGGTTGCAGTTCTCCAACCAACCGGTTTATCATTATAGTATACTAGCCAAGTAACCCCAGCTTTGCTCGGGTATATAATTTACCAGGTGATTATAATCAACTGTTTTAATTTTTATATTGGTAGATGGCCATCAATAAATTCATAAACCGTTAAACATATCAAATATTCCGACCTCCAACCATTTAGCCAAAGTTAATTAAGCTTGCTAAATTAACTAAACCATCATTCACTTACCTGAAACTAATGAGCCTATCGAATTAACCAAAAAATAAACCACTACTCAGCAAAAATCAATTACGGAACTTACAACAGCCAAAACTACCAACCCTTATCAAAAACCCATGAAAAAATCGAATTAAATGAATATGAAAATACCCAACCAAATTGCTATATAAATATATTAGAAATATATGTTCTAGATATTTTATAGAACTGATATTTAACTTTATATGATTATTTTAAATAATTACATATTTGCATTCCGTTCCCAAACTTTATAGAATACTTGTGCAAAGTTTGGTGATTTTTGGTTATTTGCTCGAGATAATGCATCCGGTATAAATAAATAAACAAAATGATAGTTTCAAAAAGAAAAGTTTGGCTAATTCTTATTGATACCCAGTTTAGCACAGATTTGTTTTTGGGCCATAAGTTTACCTGATGATCCTAATCAATTCTTTTTTATGTTTGTAGATGGTTATCGATAATATTAAAAAATCAAATCATATTGAATCAATATAAAATTACCAACCATTCAGCCATGCCCAATTAAACCTATCGAATTAACTAAACCAAATAGCTAAAACTATTAGTTTAAAAATCAACTAATCACCAACCGCTTCGTAACCAAAACTTAATGTATCGAAACCATCAAAATCACCAACCACTTACCAAAACCAATTAAATTATCGAATCAACCAATCACTAACTTCTTTATTTAAACCGTTAAGCTTATTAATCAACACAAACCCACCAACCGCTCGACAAAACCATTTAAACTACAGAATCAACCGAACATCAAACTTCTCGGCCGTAACAATATACCGATTTTCATTAAAAACATATAAGATTTTCACTTGTTACATATAAAACTTTTTATTTTACTATGAGAATTAAAAATCGGGCTTCAAGGTGCACACGGACCCCCTCCCGTCCACCTATAGCCAAATTTTCAGAGCTCTACACGCTCTAGTTTTGGCTGGGCATCGCACACACACGGACACACATTTGCTTTTATATATAAACTAGCTGATTCACCCGTGCTTCGCTAAGGTGTCTATAAAATTTCAGGTGATTCGAATTGATTGGTTTAGATTTTATATATAGTAAAGCAATAATTACTCGGCCAAATTTAATTGCTCAATCGAAGCAACCAAAACCACCAACCACTCAGCTAAAACTAACTGAACTTACAAATCCAACCAATGACGCATCACCCCCAAAGCTAAACTGTATCCTATCGATTCGACCAAAAACCATCAACCACTCGGCCAAATAAAATAAACTTATCAAATCAATCAGATTCTAAATTATTTTAGCTTTTATATTGGTAGATGGCCATCAATAAATTCAGAAACAATTAAACCTATTAAAAATTCCAACCTCCAACCACTTAGCTAAAATATATTAAGCCTGCCAAATTAACTAAATATCAATCACTTACCTGAAATTATTGAGCCTATCGAATTAACCAAAAAATAAACCACTACTCAGCAAAAACCAATTACGGAACTTACAACAGCCAAAACTACCAACCCTTATCAAAAACCTATGAAAAAATCGAATTAAATGAATATGAAAATACCCAGCCAAATTACTATATTGTATTAGAAATATATGTTCTAGATCTTATATAGAACTGATATTTAAATTTATATGATTATTAAATAATTACATATTAGCATTCTGTTCCCAAACTTTATAGAATACTTGTGCCAAGTTTGGTGATTTTTGGTTATTTGCTCAAGATAATGTATCTATATAAACAAATTAACATACTGATTCTTTTGTAAATAAAATTTTAGGACAATTCTTGTTGATACCAAGCTTAACACAGATTTGTTTGTGGGCTTAAAGTTTATCTGATAATTTTATATTTTTTATATTTGTAGACAGTTATCGATAAAATTAAGCAACCAAATTATAATGAATCAATATAAATTTACCAACCATTCAGCCTTACCCAATTAAACTATCGAATTAACCAAACCACTAAACCATTCAGCTAAAACCATTAGATTAAAAATCAACCAATCACCAACCACTTCGTAAACTAAAACTAAATGTATCGAAACCATCAAAATCACCAATCACTTACTAAAACCAATTAAATTACCGAATCAACCAATCACTAACTTTATTTAAACCGTTAAGCTTATTAATCAACACAAACCCACCAACCGCTCGACAAAACCATTTAAACTACAGAATCAACCGAACATCAAACTTCTCGGCCGTAACAATATACCGATTTCTATTAAAAACATATAAAATTTTAACTTGTTACATATAGAACTTTTTATTTTACTATGAAAATTAAAAATCGGGCTTCGAGGTGCACACGGGCCCCCTCCCGTCCACCTATAGCCAAATTTTCAGAGCTCTACATGCTCTAGTTTTGGCTGGGCATCGCGCACACACAAACACACACGCACACATTTGCTTATATATATAGATTATAAAATCTCCAACCACTCAGCCAAAACCTTTTGAACTTATCGGATTAACTAAAACATCAACCATTTACCTGAAATCATTAAGCACATCGAATCAACCAAAAAAACACCGATCACTCAGCAAAATCAATTCACTACCAATTTATCTAAATCATTAATCACTTACCTGAAACTATTGAGCCCATCGAATCAACCAAAAACACCAACCACCCACTCAGCCAAAGCCAGGTTTTGAACTTTTAAATCAACCAAAAATTACAACCCACTTCTCGAAACCTACGAACCTATCGAATTAAACGAATAAAACCAAACCGCTCACCCGAAATGATATACGATTGCCATTAGAACCCAATACTTTTTTCATTCTTATATATAACTTTCATAAACCTTGTATATTTTTTGAAACGAAGCCTATGACCGTTCCCTAAATTTATAGTTTTTTGTGCCAAGTTTGATGGTTTTTCGTTCATCCTTTCAAGATAATGTGTCTTCCACATACATACAAACATACATAAATACATAAAATGATTTTTATATATATTACGATTTACCATGTGAAAGATTGATTTAAATTTTACCCCAATAGATTTCGATTATACGACAATCCAGATGTGAACCCTGGCTTCAAAAACTATTCCAAGATAATCAGAACCCCTATAGGCATCAAAGTTATATGCCTATGCAGCTTAGGCGTCGGACCATCAGATGTACAGGGGATGATTTTAAAATTCCGTTTTGATGATAAAAATTGCAAAAAATATGTAACCCTATCATAAAGATCATATTAAAATTATCTCCACTATAAAAGCTACCTAGATATAGAATTAGTATCTGTGGGACTCATAGGTGTTAGGTTCACAAGTAGATTCTCAAGTAGATAAGGGCGGGAGGTAGGTAGGGTAATCTGGACCTTTACTTGGCATGGTTGAGGAAAGCCTGCGGAAACATGGGTGAGTAACCAACACCAGAACCCAGAGTGGCACCACAGAAGGGTCCCATGGTGGCCTGAAAGAGGTGTGAGATACTAACTAATGATGTTGAACTGGCCTACTATTGCAGGTGCTTCCACTCTCCTTTGGGGGAAATACAGACTGGAAGGGGTCAAAAGTTGGGTGTACCATCTGACACACTACTCTATTATGAGGTGTTGTGCTGCAAAAGCAGGTCCTAGTGACAAGAGTGAGGCAACCCTGAATAGCTTAACTTGTACACCTGCCTACAATAACCACCACAGTTTTTTAGGTTGGCCTGAAGCCTGGATAGCAGCAATTAATTTACATCTGCCTACACTGGTGCAGCAAAAGGTGAGAGCGCTCATGTACCAAATTGAGGGATTGGCTCAAAAGGGCTGCAGCACTTACTGCACAGTAAGCGGCTAAAGGATAGCTCAGTTGCAAAACAAACTGGATGGACTAACTCCTTATCAAATCAAAAGTGGTTGTTGTAATCATTATTACAGCGGGTAAGTTCTGCACAGTTAACTTTTACACAGATTGGTATGGCATGAAGACAATATACCTTAAAATAGATGTAAAGGGTGCTACAAAGTATGCCTTTATTTAAAGTAAAATCCCGAATCTGCTGGAGTCTCATCAGTACCACCAGTGGTAAAGTTCCATCATGGGTTAAAAGCCAAAGTTTCACAGATGAATTTGATTACCCATTTGTGCTTTGCTGCATTTATCCCTGTTCTGATCTGCAGCCTCTTCATTATATAGGTTGAGGCTGTTTGGAGGTAGATGGTGTGCCAACCTTCTTTGCAATGCCCAAATTTTCCTACAGTTCCTATTTTTGGTCCAATGATGGAGTGCCAACATTGCGGCGTGGATCTGGCAGAGGTCAGGTACATACCCCAAGCATGATGGGTATTGGTTGGTGGGGTTGTGTAAGGCAGATTCAGCTAGATAATTCTAGTGATCTTTTGCAATTGGCTGAAACGTTCATGGTGGATTTGACTGGACAATTTGGCAATTTTTAATAAGACAGAATGGAATGTGAGAATGGGCAATTCAACAATGGATCATTAGGATTCAATCCATTAGCATCTGGGGTTATATTTTTGATAATTTATAGGTGCTTAATATTGGGATCAGAAACCACTAGCAAAATATACACTGGCAGATCAATGGGGATTGCTCTGCCATGGAGATGTCAATGGCAGGTCTGAGGCATGGGTGAAGTCTATAGGGCAGTAAGAGATTAATGCTGAAGCCATTAACTTTAGCTATCAAAACCCAGAGTTGCAACATTTCCCCCCCACTTAACCAAACATAGGTAGTCAACTAGTTATATTTGGTTGGTGGGGAACTTATTAATTAGTGGGGGCGGATATTTTGACACCCTTCTGAAATTGCTTCAATAATTTAGCATCTACTCAGTTAACAACATGCCCTTTCACGGTGTCCTTGATGGTGTACATATCAGTTGAAGCCTTTTTACCAATCTTGAATGGTCCTTTCCAGATACGTTTGAGCTTGCTTGTCTGGCCAAACCCATGATTGTTATATTAAAGCACTCACCCCCCTATGCATAAATGGGGCAGAGGATGGCAGTTCTGGTTATCATGCTCTCTAATCTCGTTTAATGGTAAGGTGCATCTAAGTAAGCCTTGGTTTGGAGGTTTATTATTGTTTGAACAAGGCTGCCCAAATATTGACTGGGGGCATTCCTTTCCCATGGACACAGGAATATATGGTTGGTGTATTGCAGGTCATTGTCTGTACAGAAGCTTAAAGGGGGATCTTCCCAGGGATTAGTGTAATGCAACAATGTATGAACATATGGTAGATGGCAAGAGGAGATTCCAACTGGATGGTTTGCCTGATGCAAATATCCATAGATTACCATTTAAGGTACTGTTGACCTAAACCACCAATCCATTGGTTTCAGGGTGATAGGGTGCTGACAGGACTCCCCCAGACCCATATCAAATAGTTAAGTTTAGCAACTAACAGGGAAGTGAAGGTAGTTCCATCATCCATCAGAAGGAACTGGGGACACTTGTGTTTATAAATTACATTCTTCATAGTGACCTTGGCAGTCTTTGCAGCTGTCAGAAAAACTGCATAAGAAGCCTAGACTCACCTGCCAGTCAGGATGCAAAAGAACCCAAAAAGAAAACCAGAATGCCAATGTCATTGCCACTCAAATGACGGTGTATGGTGCAGGAAGCTGGGCAACAATGGCTCACTGATGTGCAGTGAGCAGAAAAGAAACCCAGCAAAGAACCAAACAGTTACAACACCAGACCCTGCAGGCCTTGCTGCAGGGGGTTGCACTACTAAATTAACTGCTTTGTGATTTACAATGGAATGGGTCTTCACCAAAGCAGAGGAAAAAGGGGGATCCTTGCATGAAAGTGAGATATGTGAGACCACTGGATTCCAATATCTTAGTAGCAGATAACTTCAACATTGACATTATATTCCTAGAAGTTTCTTACATGGTGGATCCAGTTGACTACAGTGGGAGCAATTGTGTCCATCAAGACTGGTATAGCCCATCCAATGTAGGGGTCAACAGGCTACCATGTTAGCGCCATCATGACTTTGGCAAGAAGAATATAAGTAAAATAAAAAATTTGGGTACTAGCGGAGAATTTTATTAGTAAAAAAACTAAGAAATTGACCAACAATTTCCTCAGTGTTATGTGAATGATTAAATAGTGTTTGATTTGGGCCATCTTGTCAAAGCAACAGGATTGGGGCCCTCAAATTTTGACCTAACCTGGAAAAATTTTGAGGAAGGAAAGAAATGATTTTAAGCTGAACTGGAATCAAAGGAATTAGCGGCAGGCTGAGTTGCTATCAGTTCTTCCACAAATGCCTAACCTGAGGCTTTACTGCATTTATGTCAGTTATCATGATGGCATCTGGCCTAATAGGCAATGGGAATCCCCCAGGGCCACCCCAAATGGGGCAGTTCCAATGGGTCGGAAACAGGTTTGGGATGGCCAACCTACCTGTGCCTGGTCACTGGAGTGTTCATTCAGCCAAATGGGTACCATTGAACACCAATCTTAATTTTTTTGGAGGTTTTGAACTATCAGCAACTGTACTCAATGGTGATACCTGCCCATTGGAAATTGTACCCAACAATTTCAAGGGGAGTTTGGCATTGGCAACTGTACTGCCCAATGGCTTGATGAAATTGGTGATTTCAACCAAAAATTCATTACATGTCCCCTTCTGACTATTAGTGTCTCACCCATTGAGCTTTATTCTCATAGATTCTGAACATTTTGGCTTCGATTTTAAGAATTCAATGCCATCAGCTTTATAAAATCCATCCAGCTTGTGGGGATGATGGATAGCGATAATTTTATGCGCATATTTCCTCAATTTGGTGAACTAATTTGGTGGAGGCAAGCATGGGAACTGGGGAGGAATCTTCAAAGGGAGAGCTGTTACCCAGCACTCGTCTACCACATGGGTGAGGTCACCCTGGGTGACGAGGGGTACAGCCGCCCTCTTTGGACCATTTTTATTTAGAAATAGGAAAACAGCCTGTTCCACGCATAGGAACGTGCCCCTGGACTTACAGCAGCCCCCAGGTCCCTAAACAACTTGGCTTCAACCTATTTTATAAGGCGGTTGATGGTAACCACAATGTACTTAAACTGGCCCCACTGGCTGTTAATGGTCAAATGATATCAAATGACACACTGTTAAATGTAAAGTTTGGTTTAATCAGCTGGTACAATATAATTTTACAGTACAATGCTTCCATTTGACGCTCTCTGTAACAGCTGAGAGCTTTGTGGATATTGGTATGCATCAATTCCCATAAAAGTTTTTCTTCAATAACTCATACATCTTCTTGAATCCACCATGGCCTGTGGCTTTATGAACCCTGATAATCAGGTCTGTACATATAGCAGGTCATGGTATATTATACTTGCAATCCTAAATTAATTTGAAAAGTTTTCCATGCCCTGATGGTGGTGTTTCTCATTCAACAGTCTAGGGCGCGCTGTACTCCTTCAGGTTCATTATCATATCCCTTGTTTAGCATTTTGGAATACAAGCCATCATCCATATTGGTGGTTAAAGCAACGGTGAGTAGTCTATACAGTATTTCAGCATTTTGGTGTTTCACTCCAGATCAGGGTTGGATCATGTAGTATGCCTGCAGCTTCAGTGACCATTGCACTAGGCGCCCATATGGATCTTTGAGGTTTTTGAGCCATCTAAGCGAGGAGTTTATCAGTTACCACTTTGAGATGCACTCCATGGATGTAGACCCTATATTTTCTTGCAGGCGATCACCGCTAGAAACTCTTTCTCAGTGACCATATATTTATGTTCATTCAAATCTAGCGTTTGACTTCGTTATGCTACAGGATGTTCTACCCCTTCTCTTCAAGCTGGGATAACACAGACCCTCCAACAGTAAGGGATGCATCCATCTGGATCACAAACGGCTTGTCAAAATTTGGATACACTAATATTGGCGTCGAGGTGAGACAGGTCCAGAGTCAGTCAAATTCTGGCTGGCAGGTCAACGTCTAATTTAATTGGGTACCCTTATTAAGCAGATGGGATAATGGTTCTTCTATCATAATGGAATTCTCTATAAACTGCCAGTAGTAGCTGACCATCACCAAGAGAACATGGATGTTTTGCTTACTGATCAGAGTCCTCATCTTCTTGATAGCTTCTACTCTGACCAGATGCAATCATAGACCCTTTTTTAAATAAGAAGACCAATGTATTTTAGCTTCTCTTCAAAAAAGTTGCATTTCTTGAGCTTGATTTTCAAATTAGCGGTGAAAAGTCAGCAGAAGAATTCCTCCAAGCGCTGAAATTGTTCACCAAACGTCCTAAAAACGTTAACTTCATCTAAATAAAAATATTGATGAGATCTTAAGAACTTCTAATATGCTGTCCATGGCCCATTGGAGTGTGATGGGGTTTTTGATTAGGCCTTGTGGCACTCATGTGAGAAAACAGCCCTTGTGTCATTATAATGGCGCACTATTCTTGCTCTTCCTGTGGCAACTCTATCTGCCAATAACAATAGAACAGATCCATGGCGGAAAAGTATTTAGCTCTGCCAAGCCAGTCAAGTGAATTGACAACTTGGGGAAGGGGGTATGATTCCTTCTTCATAATGTTGTTGAGGCACCAGAAGTCAATTACAACTCAATTGGACCCATCCTTCTTTCTCACAATTAAATATAGGCGATGCTCACAGACTCTGATGGTACTAGCGTACCTCTCTGCACTAGTTGTTTGATTTCTCAGTTGACTACTTCATTCTCTGTCCTAGACTGGCAGATAGGGTGAAGGCGGATTGGTGGATGGGATCCTATGTTGCTATAGTATAGCACATCCTCAACACATCCCAGATTGAAGTTGTCTGTCACAAAAATTTATTAGTATTTCTTTATATAAAGCAAAACTTAGTCTTTCTCCTCCTATGATAGGA
The DNA here is from genome assembly GCA_022478985.1 of Massospora cicadina. Classification (NCBI taxonomy): domain Eukaryota; kingdom Fungi; phylum Entomophthoromycota; class Entomophthoromycetes; order Entomophthorales; family Entomophthoraceae; genus Massospora; species Massospora cicadina. The sequence continues at coordinate 22,511 of JAKSZP010011272.1, read as the reverse complement.
CAGCGAGGGACTCACATGGTATGAACAAGTGTACAGATTTGCGGTTTTCTTCCTCCAACCTAAAATTCCAGCATCCCAAACTCATGTATGTCCTACACCTCTTCTATTGGTAAGTTGTTTAAGAAAGCAATGAATTGGTTTCATTTTACCTAAATCAGATGTGGATGGGTGTTAGCTAATGATACACTGATCTCATAGTGGTCTTAGAGAATGAGCCCAGGTGCTATAATTGGTTCTTAACGGGAGCAGTTAGAGGGGGAATACACTTCTCCATATAAGTTAGATGGCTTCTGCAGGTCAATGTCAGTCTTTTCTATAACCTGGTGGCCAGGCGGAATAGTCAGATGATTTCCTACTCTAATTAGAATGTCATCCAAGTTGAAAACTTGATGCAGTAGTTGTCTAGTCCAGCCACACCATTTCTGAGACTGATGGGTATGATACCATCCTGAAGGAAAGATTAATGAACAGTGGAGCCTATTTTTCTGTCTGATGATCTCCATGCTGATAATACATTGTCAGGTTCTGGCTGAGAATCATTAGGATGTTTTCCTCAAAATCCGTCTTGATGTCATATGCCCTCATAAAAGAGGTTCTGGTGAGTATATTGTAATGAGAGTTTGTAAGTTGATGACAAGGGCTGACATGACAGTAGAACTGAACCTTAGAGGCAACGCGCTATAAGCCCCTAGTGAGTTAGTTAATTTGGCCCTGCAGTTCCATATTCCTTGCGGTAATTAATACCCAACATTACCCCAGATTTTTATCAGCTTAATTAGTACAATGTTTATGGGGCTCCGCTATCTACTATAGCTCAGACTCGACTTTTCCTATGCTAATATCTATGTAAGTAAACTTGGAATAATAAAAGTTGTTGGTAATATGAAATGTACGTCAAGCTTGTCAGCTTGGCCCAAATAAGACTGCAGCTCATAACAGCGCAAAAGACTGGTTTTATTTAACTTGCTGAGGGGAATGGCTACATTGAAACCTTCCAAGATTAGCATGTTGCCAAAAGTAATCTGTAGGTTATGCTGTTCTAGCTAATGCTCATAGGGTTTTCCACCACTTCAACTACTTATTCTATGTGATTCTCCCAACGCAAGTGGGTGGTGACCACCAATACATCATTGGCCACAACATGTTGGAGGGTTGAGGGCGTTGCATTATCAAGAGATTGTATAGGGCATATGGAGATCCGCCGGAGGTAGAATATCCCATTTCTTTTCTCCCACCCTTTTTACTGCTCTTTGGTTCCAGTTACTCCCACATGGTGCACCATAGGCTTGAAAGTTGGCGGTGTACTAGCTTACAAAATGCCCTTTTACACATAGTGGTGGCAGTTGATAATGTGGATGTTGGTTCTTCCAGGTCAGTTGGTGATAACTCAGATCTCCTTGGTGTCTTGTTGAAGAGGTTTGCCTCAGACTTCCCAGTTCTCATGGTACCTTTGTTGTTTACATTGAAGATTACAGCACATTGGAACAGATAATTTACCATATGCAATATGCTATAGTCATTGTTCAATACAGGTATCATGACACAGTGTAGTTCTTTATAAGGCTCACAAGTGTCCAGGGGGCGATTAGAGTTTCATAATATAAAAGACCATAGCGCCATATAACACTTGGGCTTCAAGATAAAAATAGTTGGCAAACTCTAAGATCTGTTCTTTAAAAAGTGATATTGAGGAAGGCTGTTTTTCAGTTAGTAATCATCTCAGCCCCATTGAACCCTTTGATAATGATGTTTTTTGCATTTTGGTAGGACAGCCCAGTCTCGCTGATTTTAAGAATCACTAACTCTGTGATTTCTGGATCTAGAGAGTTCATCAAGGTCACCATTTTGACCTTGTCACTCGCACCATCCCTATTGATTTCAATTAGTGACATGAAGCTGTGGACATTCCACTTTTTGTCAAAATTTGGAAGATTGATGGAGTTAACCCTAAATTCACTTGGCCTTAGTAGCATGGCTGAAACTTTTTGGCGCAGGTTAAGTCGTCCCCAATGGTTCTGGAGCCAAAGTTCAGGAAAGACAATTCAGATGGCCTGACAATAGGCGTAAAGCGAGCTGGTTTTCATCACAGTGTTTGGGGGCAGCGGGGTGGCGCAGATAGGCTTTTCCAGGATGGATGTCTGGTTTGATTTTGTTTGGTGTATGTATTGATGCCAAAACTTCCAGGATGTTTTTCTACAAGGAAATATCATCTCTTTCAGACTCAAAGTCATACAGGCTTGATTTGTGCATGTCTATGAATAATCCCCCAACTTTCAGGTGGAAAGGCCTTGATGGCATCTGCAGAGGTCTCCATTAATCTCATCTTAGAATTGATATAACTTGTCAGTCAGATATTGGCACTCATGCTTTAATGTTTTCTCAACTTCTGACAGTCATAATTCTGCCATATTGTGCTGGGACTCTTCAGGGCACCATTTTCCTCAGTGAGTTGGGTAATCCTCACGCCCTGGGCATAAGAAAGATCGTCCAGTGATTTGATCTTTCCATATAAGCAGTTCAAAGTTTTAAGGGCAATGTTCAGACTCCCTTTAAGACTGCAAAGTCTGATCTGCTCAGCATCAGTATTCCATTAAAGGTCTTGGAGTTGATAATGGTGATTGTTCACCGCGTTTGATAGCAACTAAACTCCCAGTCCAGTTTTTTCACCAGCTTCTGGATGATGTGGCCTGTCTGAGCATGGGCCTCCAGGTCCACGGCTTCTGATACCACATTCCATTCTGCCTCCTTTTTTAGATATTCCTTGACTTGCCAGCAGTGGAGGATTATTTTGGTCACCCATTGGGCTTACGCCCCACACTGATCCAGTATCTCCCCAATGATGCAGACCAATTGACAATTAATTGGTCAGCCATTTTGTCCACATGGTGATTAGACTCACCTGCTTGACGTTGCTTGTGCTGCACAACTGCATGGAATTCTTAGAAGGTAGCATCCAGTTGATCCACCAGCAACTGGTTATCCCAGCGCTGAGCCTCTACAAACTCAACCAGTCCGCTGATCTCAATATGTTGTCAGAAGAGGATCCATATGGACTGATGTATCAACAGATGAATGTACTGGGTGATCATCTCATAGTCTAGGACTGAGTGGCAAGCTCCTTGATTTCATTAGACATTGTCAATTTCTCAGAATAACCAAAAATTCACATAAAGATAGTCTTTATTTCTGTAGGATCTGAACATCACTAGATGTGCCTCTTTATCACTTAAGCAGAGAGGTGGTAACCATATAGGATCCACTCCATTACTTCCTCAGCCTGTTCAGATGGTATATTGGCCATCCAATCTAGTGATTTGGGTGCCAGAAGTACCACTGGGACGAGTTTCATGGTGGGAGTGTTGTTCTACTTGTTGTCCAAGCTTCTGAGGTGGAAATGGTCACGGTCATGCTCATTGGTATCCATGGGTTGGGGGACACTTGTCCTCAAAGCCAATGGAAAAGCAATCATTGTCTTAACTCATAATGGTGGATTTTTCTGAAGTGTTCTATGGTGTTGATGGAAGTGCCACCTGTAGTGAGCACCATTATGTTGCAATCTTTATTAAAACTAGGTAAGTTCTGCACAGGTAACGTTGCACATAAACATGTATGACTGTGTGAAGAAAGTATAGCTCAAAATAAACATAAATGTTGCTATAGATTTGTGCCTCTATTTTTATTAATTATATGAATCTGCTGTAGTCTTGATGGGTATTGCCATTAGTAAAAATCTGTTTTAGTTAAAAGCTGAAGGTTCATAGATGAATTCAATAACCAGATTATGTATTTCCGCGTTCACTATGTTCCAAATGCAGCCTCTTCATTATATATATGGCAAAGACTTTTGGAGGTAGTTGGTGTGCCAGCCTTCTCTGGAATGCCCAAAACTTTCCTATATTTCCTATTTTTGGTCCAGTGATGGATTGCTAACATCATGTCAAGGATTTAGCCTGAAGTCAGGTGCATCCTCAAGTGGGATGAGAATTGGTTGTCAGGGTCATGTGTGGTAGATTTAAGTGGCTAATCCAAGTAATTGTCACAATTGTATGGAATGTTCACAGCGGATTTAACTGTACAATTTGACAATTTTTTTGAAAATAAAATGGCGATGAAAGAAGGGTGATTGGGCAATGGATTTGTAGGAACTAATCCATCAGCATTCAGGGTTGTATTTTGAATAATTTGAATTTTGCTTTTTGATCAGAAAATGCTAGCAATTTATAAGATGGTGGATCAACAGGGATTGATCTGCCAGGAGATGTTGATAGAGGGATGAGAGCATGGGTGAGGTCTATAGGGCGATTGAGGATTATCACAAAGTTAATATCATATGGTTGATCAAAACCCAAAATTGCAACATGGGTGCAGCCCTTTTAGCCCAAAGGCTTCAGACTCCTGATTGGAAGTGGCTGCTAATAGATTTGTGGCTAAAACAAAGATTTTGAAGTTAAGAACTCTGATCCCTCAAAAGATTTGACGGTTGGCATGATGGAGAGCCTCAAAATGAGTACGCTATGGTAGTGAAAACTGAGTGGTCTAAGGATATGTCTTGGGCTATGTGATTAAGGTGTGTGGGTTTGCTTACACTCAAATTTTGCGTCTGTATTCTATGTTGAAACTTATGACTTTCTATCCTAATTCTCGAGAAGTGCAGGTTTTTGGCTTCAAGTTGAGCACCAAGAATTAGGAGGTCATATGTCTAATATTGGCACTAAGATTGGAAGGTTCTTATTGTGGGACATACCACTTGTTATTATTAGATGGGCCATAATGTATCAGCTGAAAATATTTGGCAGAGTGATCAACTTTAATATGAACAAGCAGGTAAAGAATGTTAAGCAGAAGGACAGAAGCTTAAAAATTTTACCGTGGGCTATGAGAACTGGGTTTTGAAGGTTAAACTTTCAAAGTCATATGTGGAGTTGCCTTGTTCAGTCACTTTGGGGGCTTGAAGTGTCCTTGTGGTATTATCAGACAGGTGCTTCTTGTATGGCCAGAAAGTGCCTGTCAGAGCCAATTGTACTCAGGCTAAACCTTCTGAGGCAGAGGACAAACCTAATAAAGCCTAGAAAGTGAAAGTCACCTGTGGTGACCACAGAGAAGGAGCATCTAGTGACCAATAAGGTATTTAAAAGCTAGCTGAGTTGTTTCTTAAGGCAAAGGAGGCGGCTGCAGCTGGAAACACCAATAAGGAGTCAGTGACTGAGGGGCTGATAAGAGCCAAGGTCAATAAGAAGTCTAGTAGAACCTGGAAGGTGCAGTAAGCTACTAGACTCCAAATTGAGATTAGTGCAGCGTTGTCCCACTCTTTAAAGGACATTTTGGAACATATTTACTCCTTAAACAGATGGCGTTCTCCCCATTACTAAATTGCTTAAGAGGAGAGCTACCACAGTTGATGTGGGTGGGATAGTACGCTAGGCCCGTAGGGGAAGAGGTGGAGGTGGAGGGAGCTTCCTGCTAACAATAGTGTTACAGAGACTTCTGACCTAATGCCTCTTATCAAAGGGGAGCGTTCATTTGAGACCCTTGCAATGGTAAAACTCCAGTGGATGCTGTGACTGAGCAGACACCACCCTGGCCCAGCCTAGTGCTTTAAAGGGAGGAGGAAATGTGGTCCCTCTAAACCAGCTAAGGTAGAAGAGATGGGGACTCCTCAGATCCTGATTCTGAAGCCACTTTAGTTTCAAACCTATGACGATCTGGGTTGTATTTGCTAATGTGTGTGGTCTGAATGTACTCAGACAACAGTAGCGAGTAAAACTTAGACTATAACAACATGATCTAGATGTCGGCTTCCTGATTGAGATTAAGTACAAACCTGCGGTGAAAGAAAATTGGTCATACAATTCCTTATGAACTAATCATTCTATTCTCACTTGATGGATCAAAAAAACTCAGATTCACCCTTAGGGTAAGGAAAGAGGGAAGCGGAGAAACCAAAAAAAAGGGGGGGGGAAATTTGGTTGGTGGGTAGACAAGGTCAAGGTGATGGACAAAAGGGTTTTGGTTTCTGGAAGGGCAGTTGCAGTAATGTTAGTGTTTGGAGAGGAAATAATCTGGTTTACCAGCTTATATGTGCCCATTTCTGGGTATAAAAGAAATGATTATTCCAGAAGGTCAGTCTGAGGATCCAGGAGGAAGTTAATGGGGGTCAGTAGTGCTAGGGGAGACATGAATTGTGTCTGCTTTAGGGATAACAGGGATCAAGCTTTAGGAAAACTGGAGTACTGATCTTGGATCATACAAGTTGGCTAGTATAATTGTCAACTATTGGCCTGCTGGATGTGTGGAAGGTGGGCTGTGGTGAGTGTTAGATTTTGATAGTTGACTCAAAAATAAACCCTTCAAGAAAACCATCAATTCTAATAGATTAATCTCACTGATGGATCCTTTGCTCAATCCCAAACTTTTCCGCATAACTAAATTCATTCCAAAACCACCTCAATTGTACTTAAATCGTACCAATTATCATAGCTAATAATAGCTATGATATAATCACATTATGGCCGATTATGGGTCCATTTGAGTGCAAAGTGGTCTGACAGAATTAACTAAATTGCACCTCCTAAATTAGTGCACTAATCTTAATGCACTAATGCGGAAAATTTTTGGGTTCAATTAATGAAATTGATTTATTAAGCACTTAAACATAGTGTCCTGATTAAGGGCGTACTTAGTGCTATTGAGAGGCCTGCCAAAGCCCTGATTAGGGGTGCTTCATCTTTATCATTCATATATATTTTAATCCCCATTTATTGTTATTTGTCAAGCTATGACATAGCTCTAATTGGGAAGATTTTAATGTTGAGTTTGAAACCAAAATCGTCCCAATTATGAGAGTAAAATTGCCTTCAATTGGGCTAAAACCATTGTTATTTCTAGTAAATTTATGGGCCAAATTGACTTGAAGATATTTCATAATTATTGCCATGTTCAGCAGAGGATTGGCATAATATGAATGAACTCATCTAATAGATGAGTTTGGCCAGGAGATGCCTGAGAGGTATATAATACTGGCGCCTGGCCATTTATACATCATCATTTACCATTTAAATATTGCTCATTAATAACTACCTTCATTTAGTTTATTAATTATTCTTATCCATCTGTCATGCTTCTGATATTTGTATTCATTGCCTTTACATCTATATTAGATAGTTGTATGCATTTATACTTCCCAAAGAGAAGTACTTATTTACCTGCCAGAAAAGTAGTCTTGATTATAGAGGAATAATTTCCTAATTTTATACAAAGACAGAAGGTCTTGTAATTGTTGTTGCCAGAAAACTTAAGAACAATGAGTGTACCGGAGTTACTTGGCTATTATTGAGGATTATTGGAGTATCTACTTCCTGATTACAAGCAGGAGTTTCATTTGGAAAGTGAGTTTTTATCCTCAAATTCATTGTTGATTCAAATTAGCTTGCACCATTGGCTAAAACTTAACAGTGAGGAAGGGAAGACTTGGTGGACTCATGTTCAGGGGTATATTTTTTCCTGCATTGATATTGTGTTGGTACCCCAGCCTCTCCTAAGTAGCTGAAAATTTATTTTTCAGAATCATGATCCAGGTGCTTCAGACCACAGGCCTCTGGAACCGCAGATCAGTGACCCTCAGGTTGCTTCTGCAGGTAAAGAGATCTGGAGACTGAACCCTAAACTCCTAAATTAGTTCCACTGCAGAAAATTATGAGGATAAAGGTAAGATGGTAAAGAAGACAGATTTCAGGAAAACCAAATGCACCAGTAAGACGGTTGCAGATGAAGGCAGATCTCATGATGGCATGTGACGAATTTGGAATTCAGCAAGGGGCCATGTGTTCAAGGTATGAACCCTGGAGAGGTACTTAAAAAGTATCTTCAAGAAGGATGCAGTCATGGGACATCTTCCTACATGGCCATGGCAGAATTGTATGAGAATTTTAAGAGTGCCTTCATGGTGTATCGCCTCAAAAAAAATAATTTAAGTGGGATGAGGTCTCTATGGCAAGGTGCCTTACTCTACAAGTCAATAAGGACTATAAGACCTTCCTCAAGAATCTTGTCACTTTATGATAAAGGAGTTGAGGTGATGGATGCAGCTCACATGGCTGATGTGGCCGCATAGCTAAAAGGATCTTTATGGCCTCTCATAGTATGACCCATAGGCAATAAAGTACTCACAAGCAGACTGGGGGTACTGAGGATGGTTAATAAGAAGATGTAATGTACTAAGATCCACAAGTCATAGGTGTCAGATACCTTTTGAAATGGAAAAAATGACAATGCTTCTGGGGAGGATGGGTTGATCCTGGAACTCTATAAGCTATTTCAGGCAGAAATGGCTGAGATGCTTACTGAGCTTTTTAATAAACTACTTGTCTCTAATAGAATCAATCTGGCTTTTCAGAAGGCATGGTGGTATTTTATAAGAAGGGTAACCCTACCACCATAAAAAATTAACAGCTTTTGACTTTACTCAATGTTGACTACTAGATTTTATAAAGATACATACCAATTGAATAAGGGGTTGTGGTGAATGTTGGGAAAGAACAAAATAGGTTTATCTCAGAAGATATATTAATGTCAATCTGATGCTGACTTACCTGGTAGAAGATTGGACAAGCAAACAGTATGATCAGAGGGGGTGGATACTGTTTCTTGATCAAGCGAAGGCGTATGATTAGGTAAATCATGACTTTCTTTGGAAAGTTAATGTATAGTTGGAATCAAAGGGTGCTTGTTGAGACTTCTTAAAGAAATTTATGGGGAAGACTCATCAGTTGTCACTATCAATGGACTCCTCTCCCACCCTCTTAAGGTGTATAGGGGCATGCGTCATGGAGACACTCTATCATCCTTGTTTGTTCTTGCAATAGAGACCCTTTCAGTAGCTCTAAGGAACTCAGACCGGAAGAAACTTACTATCAATGGGGATAGTATTTTCACTTGTTATTTGCAAATAATTTTTATATTTTCTTTACGTCAAAAGAAGGAGGAGAAGGTGTTGATGAACGTTCTGAACTTGAATTAGAGCTAAAGCAAAGCAAAAGTCAATCTGTTTATATCCAGGGCATGGCTCATCACCAGAATGGAGAAGTTGGATGTGGCACCAAAGAGCTCAATCCCCTGGATGGCAACAGGGGAAGAGCTTCTGTACCTTGGGTGTACCATCCCTGGGAAGGCGTCACCACACAAAATATGGCTCAAAATTGAAAGCAACCTTAAGAAAGTAGCTTTGAAATGGCAATGGCTCAACTTATATTATCAGGACAGAGCCATTGCCATGCACCTTTTTCCTTTCCAGAATCTGGTACATTGCCAGATTTGTTCCTTCACCAGAATCCTTCATAAGAAGAATATAGAGTTCAGTCATACAGTTCATCTGGTGGGGGCAAGCATCAAAAATCAGCTCATGAAAATTTTTGTCAGGAGGTGAGAAGGGGCATCAGTCAGAATATCTTTGAGAATATAATCAAAAAACTACAATTAATATAAGTACCATGGGTCACCAGAAAGGATAGTCCAGGATTTGGTTTCCAATAGTGGGGACTACCTTTATAAGGCTTTCAAAGATTAGAACAACAGGGGCTTCAGTGTCAGCTGGGGCATCAATCAAAGGGCCATAACCAGTGTGAGTAATATAATAGGCTACTGGAATGATTACTTTAGATTTTAGGCAGAAATGGGAGATTAAAGGAGGAAAGTGGTCCATTGTAGGATCAGAATGATTCCCCTTTAGGGAGTAGCTTATGGGCTAAAGATGAACTCTCTCTGCAAAAGGCCTTCAAGCACTTTATTAGGACGATTCACTGGGGGTATCTCCTTGATGGCGATGGCTGGAGGTACCCCAGATGGGAGAGCCACTTAGTTCTGGAACTGGCTAAAGGTGGGAGGTGGAGATGATGTCTGCCTCTCAAAGTTCACATCTAATAAGTTCCAGGACCTACAGGATGGAGAGTTTTCTTTAAAGTTCTTGACATGGACCGCTTGTAGAAAGCAACAAGGCCTGAAGGAACTTTAAGAAAAAGGTTAAGAGATGCTGGTTTTACCAGTTCATAACTTTCACTTACAACTCCGTAGTAAGATTTTGGTCACTGGGGCGGCTCTGCGCATATGGAGTAAGAATAAGGATGATGGCCTTCTGTATGCCTGTAAGGTATGTGGTGGGGAGGAGATAGCAAAAAATATTTTCACAGAATGTCTAGCTGCGGAAGTTGTTGGTAAAATGTTCACATATGGTATTAAGCATACAAACTAAGATGTTTTTCATCCTCTAGCATCTATAATGGCAGGAGATATTGATTGCATATTCTCCTCAAAGTATGCTTGCAGACAAGGAGGGGTTTGTCAAGTGATTGTCCGTAACTTTCTCACTTCTGGAAAAGTGGTGAGTAGCTCCCACCCACACAACCAGAAACAACCGCTAACAACAGGGAAAAGAGAGCATCATGAAGGAGGCCAGTACTAAAAGGGCCCAGGGAGAGGGTATACAGAAAATAAGTTCCCAAATAAATTAAAGCTGCCAGAACCTGGTTGGACCAAGGTGATTTTCATCACCAGATGTAGATTCATGTACAGGCTCTTTAGACTTTCAATATGCAGAAGTCCAGGTTCCACTACAAGTGTAAAAGGATTTGATGACTACTGGGAATGAATGTAATGAACTACGTTATTCATGACCTCCGCCAGGAGGTCAACAAAAAGTTCAAACATTAAACTCATACAGAAGTAAAGTAGGCGGGGGTTATTATAATCAATTTAAAAACAAATGAGGTTGTTCTCAAAAATTTATTATTAAATATTAGAGGGGAATCACAACCCATCAGCTAGTGCACTGCGCCCAATCTAGCCAATTAACGTATCTTTTCATCCATTGTTTTGCTTTAGCTCAAGCAAGCTCACACTTAAGTTATTGACTGAAGTTGAACTTCCCTGTATCTAGCAATATTCTAAATCAAACAGGTCTATGTGACAAAACATTCTAAACCGTTCATTCCATTTCAACTCAGCATTCAGATTCTGAATTCTGAGTTAAACGCCTAAGGGGATTTCAGCTGAGGTTGGATCAGCACCAGGGTTGTGCCCTACCTGAGCCATTCTTTGGAGTCAAAAGAGCTTAAAGTAAGGCTGGTGGAGGTCTCCCCAAAGGGCAACCTTAAAAGGTTGAGACTATACCATCTTGAACTTCAGTTCAGAATTTAGCTGCCTCCTTGGCCATTTGGCCTCATGCATTACCTAAATGTTGGGGCGCGACAAGGTTTTGTCTCAAAAACAAAACCTTAAGCTTCTAGGGCATTGGCCTTCCTGGTTGCTCTGTCTTTTCTTGCTGCACTCGTGACACTAGAGAAATGCAGGGAATCGCCTTGCTCACTTTTTTATTTTACATAGAATAAAAAAATAAAGGGTTACTTTGCGGTTTGCAACCTCACTTACCTGTCATTCTTTTTTGACGTTCAAGATTTCCCAAAATTTTGAGGGCTAAAGATGGGTTGGTATTATCTAACCTTAACAGCTTACATCAGTGGTCCAACTTTGCTGTTGGACTTAATTTGGCATTGATTTATACTGCCTAATATCAGGAATCTGGTGAACGGAATCTGGGTGGTTCCATTCATTACAGTCTTTAAGCCCCATATATCAAGCAAATGTAAAGTTCAATCATAATTTTCAGAATAGTTGGTGCGTTTTAACGCTGAAGACTTAATGCTCATCTTACCATAATGTGTACTCCCAGAACTAACTTGACCATACCTTGCCTTTACCCAGCGTTGGTGTAGGGTGTGCTTCAGGTCAGGAAGGCCTACCAACTTTTTCCGCTTGGCCTTATCACGCTCAGCTTTATTCCTATAATATGTCCCCTCAATGATATAATTCAACCATGAAAGAGTTCATGGTGTTGTGCATGATATGAGGAGAGGTGATGTATGGTCTATGGCTTACCAGAAACCGCAAAGCTTCCCTTAAGAATTAATCCAACTGACAAGCTCCTTGACCATAGTCAAGTGATGGTTAGAAAGAGCTGTAGAAATCTATGCCAATCATCTATAAGTCCAACTTGGGGGCCAGTCTGGTCTCATTCCTAGAAATAAGGAATGGGAGCATAACTCTGAACTGGCTGGATAGCCTTTGCTACCTGGTATACTAAACAGTAAAGAATATTTCAGTTTTGTGGTGGTGTGAGCCACATCAAATACTTCAGGGTTCAATTGTAGGACTTTATTTGCACAGCCCTAGTGAAGAAGGAGGCAATACACTGGGTCTCACCCTAAAAAGTCGCCTGCACTTGGTTCCCTTATAGAGACACAAAAACTAAAAGTAGATAAGGGGTTTTTTTAATTTTTAATCAGTGATTACAAAATTGTATTAACTGTGAATCTATATTTTAGAAGCCAATTGTTATCATCATATATCCTAAACCATATAAGCTAGGATCTAAGGATAGATACAGACTTTTCTCTCTCATTGCAATCACTTTTGCAACTTATTCAATTCAAGTCTGATTCTAGTTTGATAATCTCACAGAGGAGATTAGTCTGCGCCCAAGTCAGGGAGCAGTTGGGCAAGTAAGGTAAGAGGCACAGGTGGTAGGCCCGCGACCTCAAAAGTTTAAAAACGCCCCAGAGAAACCGGCGGAATAGAAAAAAAATAAAAAACTGGCAGTCACCATTTCTCCAGAAATCCTTGCTTGGCAAGCACGATGCAACCAGTACATCAACACGCCACACTCCCAACCACTTTCATTGGTGGAATATGGAGTCCAGGTGTTTCTGGACATCCAACAAACAGATTTATAAGAAAAATTTTGTGAGGATGTACACAATTTTTTCCTGACCGTGGTGTACGTCACACCTCACTCCATGTCACGTGGTTGGCTGGACCTTGGTTTCAAAAACAAGGAGGCAGCAGACGAAGCTGCTGCAGTGCGCGTAGTGATTGACCTCCCTGAAGGGCAATGGGTCATCAAAACAAAATGCACCAGATGGACAAAATCCAACCAAATTTTCTTCATGTTTGACTTTTTGCCCACTACAGTCAAAAGTGCCATTCTGGAGCAGCACCTGAAAGATGTTCTTACTGTATATGGCGAATTACAATCCTTTGAGATGCAACACTTTATGCTGATGCCACACCTGTGCACTGGCAAAGCCATTGCAGTTCTGACTCCAACTGAGGAGATTGTGAAGGACCTAACCCAGATCCTGCACTACACATATATCAATATCAAAGGGCATACCACCCACCCTTTCTGGGTAACCGTAGACAGCGCACCCCCCATCTGCACCCACTGTGACACATTCAGCCATAAGGCACACGCATGCCCCACCAAGGAGGGCATCACATTTCAAGAGCACCTCTCAGCAGCCATGGCCAGTGGAGAAGTGCATTATGAACCAACCACCAGCACCAAAGAGGCTTTCCCATGGGGAGCACAAGACTGCTACCTACTAGTAAAGCCTATCTCCCCTCAAGAGCGAAAGAAGGCCAAACAGGCCCGCAGGGCGGCGGCCAAGGAAGCAGCCAAAGTTACCTCCGCTATCCCACACTCCCAACACCAGGAGGACATCAAAACCTTCACGGTGGAAGCAACTTGGGAATCCCTCAACCAATCAGATTGGGAAGCCCATGCTGATTGGGCCACCCATTCTGAGGATCCAATGGGTGACTCAATCTCACCTGACCCTTGCAACCAAGCCCCAGTTGAAACTGACTTGGTTTCCAACCTACCTAAAAAACTTTTTTTGACCCAAATGTTGGTGCACCAAACTCATCCACACCGCAAAAAATTCGTTCAATGTTGGGGAAACAAAAAGCGAAGGCAAAAGCCAACGCGAACCTTTCTGCTAAAATTAACAAAACTACCAATAGCGTTGCTGCAAACACCCACGCTGCCGTGAAGGCCCATGGGGATCTAGAGGAGGCTAGTGGGCCTGGGTGCCCACCCCCTTGCACCTAAGGTGCGATGGGGGAAACCTTCACTTTAGGGACGTTGAATATCGCTGGACTCAAGGCCTCGCCGTCCTGGGCTAGGAAACTGAGTTTTTTACAAAAAAATTTACCCGTGGACATCCTGGCCATCTAGGAGTCCCACTGTCCACGAGGTTCCAAGGATGCTTGGAAAACCATGCTCCTCCCTTCCCTATCCTTCTGGTCAGAGCACTGTGGGGTGCTAGTTCAGAAAAACAATTTTTTTAAATTAATATCATCAGAATCCTTCCTCAATGGCTGAGTCCTCATTGTCACTTTCTCATGGGCCAATGTGGTGCATGCTATCATCAACATCTATGCCCCAACCTGTGTATGAGAGCATTGGGAATTTTTCTCATTGGGTAAATCCCTTCTGTTACCCCCTGACCCTTTCATAGTCAGCGACATGAACTGTTGGCTAAACTCACCCACAGACCGTTGGCCTTCCTCCTCCCACACCCCCCAGGGACACATAGAACTTCGCGTTTTAAAGGCCACCCTTGGGTTAATAGATGCGCTGCTGCAGCAAGCCCCACTGCTTGAAAACATGATGCGCCCCCACATCCACAACGGCCAATGAAGGTCCATGACCCGCATTAACCTTATCCTCATGCCGGTGAAATTTCAGTCTCACATTTCCCACTTACAAACAACAAAAATCGAATTCTCCAACCACCAGCTGGTCTTGATAACCTACCACTTACCTGTCACAGTGGCTAAGGACCCACATTGGTGCAAACTCCGCCCTCCTGAACTTGCGTCGCCAGGATTTTCCACTTGGGTGGAATCAGCAACTTTGGCAGAAGAGTTTGTTACACCATTTTGCGCGGACCCAATTTCCACATGGTCAGTCTTCAAAGAGGATACCATCCACCACTCTTGCCACCTCTCCTCCTGACGCTCACGAGCTACATCAGCCATCATTTCGCGCACTCTGGCAGAGTTGGCACACATGGAATCCAACATCCCAGCCACAGGCTACAGCCCTGCATGGGGCCGGAAGTGGGTGGAAGCAGCTGCCCACCTCAACGCGCTTGAAAGGCAACACAAACATCAGGTTTGTGTTCAGTACAGGGCCAAACGCATTACAGAGGGTGACAAGTGCACCGCATATTTTTTAAAAAAATTCTTTGCACCGCGCCAGAGCGTGGCCTGCACACAGGTGCAGAGATTAGATGATTCCATCACGGATATGCCAGCTGAAGTGGCAATCAAAATACAAAAGTATTACTTCAAGTTATACTGATCTGATCCAATTCAGCCAGCCAAAGTGGCGAAAATTTTTGACTGCACCCACATCCACACCATTTTCTGATACCCAGAAATAATAAATTTGATTACTCTGAATGAACTATGGACAGCCATCCGCGGTGCACCAAATCGGAAATGCCCAGGCTCAGATGGCATTCCATATGAATTCTATAAAAAGTACTTCAAATATATATCCCCACTGCTGCTTGCCTCCCTTAACCAGAGCCTTCTGGAAACGCGCCTTCTACCAGGAGGACAAGAGGCCTTCACCGTCACACTCTTCAAGAAAGGGGACAAGCTAGACTTATCCAACTGGCGCCCCATTTCTTTAACTAACATGGATACAAAAATTTTAACTAATTTAATGGCTAACCGTTTAGGGGTTGTAGCATCTGCCACCATCTCCACAGAACAATTTGGTTTTATACCCAGAAGGTCGATTTGGGACAACGTGCACTCTGTGGCTAACGCATGCCAGTCCACAGCCTCTAGGGCACTTGTATTTTTGGACCAACAGAAGGCCTATGATAGAGTAAACTGGAATACTTCAGGGCCTGCCTCCATCAATTCCGCTTACCCCCTCTCTTCATCAACTGGGTAATGCTGCTCACGGAATCTGCAACAATGGCAGTGCGTGGCCCTGGCTTCCTAACAAAAGTAGTCCACCCTCAAAGGGGCTTACGACAAGGGGACCCCCTTAGCCCACTCTTATACAACTTCAGCCTTGACCCAATACTTCAAAATGTGAATGCCCACCTCACTGGGGTCCATGTACCAGGCCAAGCCCCAGTCAAGATGATGGCGTTTGCAGATGACTGTGTGGTTGGGGTGTCTAATAATAAAGACGCACGCGCGCTTGAAGCTCTCATCCAGGAGTATTCCAAGGTAAGTAATGCTACAATGAACGCTTCCAAAACTGAAATCGTCCTCCTTGGTCAGTATCAAACCTGCTGGGCCCCAGCGACCAGTGCCCAGCCCGGCCCATCTGCTTGCACACGTGCTCGCCTTCCCTGCTCACCCCACACCGCCCCACTTGTACTCCCCTTTGTGCCACGCCCTACCATAGGGCCTGTCCGCCATCTGGGCATGTGGGTGGAGGCAGGCGGGTATGCCTCAGCAGTAATGGAAAGTTGTATTCTAGACAACGTGACAAAGCGCATCGCCTCCCTCAGAGCCCAACCTACCTCCCTTACTGGCAGGATTGTTTTAGCCAACTCTATGCTCCTCTCCAAAGTCTGGTTTGGAGCCCACGCCATCGCCTTCTCCCCAGGTTTTTTCAAATCCATGTATGCCCTTCTGCAAGGATGGCTTTGGTCAGGCCGCCCACCACCAGTATGGCTTGAGGTCATGTTAGGCCCTCGTCATCATGGTGGCATGGGCCTGCTTGACTTCAAAGCCCATGCTGCCAAGATCCTGGGCACCTGGATTGCAGCTGTCACCGCCCCTACGTTCACCTCCCAAACAGTGGTCCCGCGCGGCCCACTCCAACTTCTCCTGCGCCTTGGGCCTTAACAATCCATCGAACCCTCACTCCTTGATGAAAAACATGGCCTCCCACCCATCAGCCACAGGTCCTCACGGTACTAAAACCCACTACAAACGAATCCTCCTCTCCATGCGGAGCGCTGAGTGGAGAATTCGTATTAGTTGACACACAGCCCAGAGAGGCCGCCCCTCTCCTCAGTTCACACAAGAGGTACAGGGGCTACCCATTCAAGATGGTGTGATTCCCACACGGCCCCATACCTTGTTCAGGGTGGACTACCTGGACATGATGGACATCCCTTATTCCATTGCGACCCAGAAGACTATTTGGAAATACGCACACCACCCTCTGTTGCAGCCTCAAATCCGTTCCCATGTGTGGCGCTGCCTGAGGCGGGTGTACCATATGGCTGAGCACTCTAACGCTTTACACTCATCCTGCGTCATGTGTGGCCAGTATGGAACGCTGTTCCACCGCCTGGAGAAGTGTCCTACCTCTAAAGTGATATGGCGCGAAGTTCAACGTATGCTTGGCCAGGATCAAACGCATCCCTTCAGTTTGTCAAGAGATATTTTTGCTATATCCATGGTATCCCCCCTTCCACCCTCCCTCCATGCTCTGGTGGTCGCAATCGCCATCTGGACTATCCACACAATTGTCTTGGATGCCATCGAAGGCTCCACCCCCACCCTCCCAGAAGCTGTCCACAGATTCTGGTCCCATTTGGTGGACCACTTCCAGGCGTGGATGTTTGGGTACCTCCCACCATGTCGCCGTCAGCTGGTCTCCTCCTAGTTCCCAGTTTGGTTCATCAAATTGGACCCTTTCCTCCACACATGTTCAATAGTGGCTACGGCCCCTTCACACGTCCCCTCCCCCTCCCCATAGTGGCGTTCCCGCTGGCAACAAGAGATAGCATCGCTTCTCTGGGGTGTCTTCCCTGTTACTAAGTTTTGTTTCTTTTGGGTCAAAATTCAGAAGTGTCCGTCCCCTGGTTGGCCTTCCTCGCAATAAATTTAAATTTAATGATAGATACAGAGATGTTATAGTTCATGTGCACTTAGTTGAAAACTTATAAAAATTAGCTTAACTACCTGTTTTATGGCTAGTGATGTGAATTTTTATTATAAACAGGCTGCTAACTTAGCGTTGCTTGAGTATATATTTAAGAAAAAAAAACTCCTTTATGTTTAAGATGGTAGATGACCTTTGATAAGTTTGGAAATAATCAAACCTATTGATGAAAATAACCACTAACCACTTGGCCCAAACCAATTAAATTCTATAAAAGCAACTATATCACCAACCGTTTGGCAAAACCACCTATTTCTATTAAGCCAACCAAGAACCACCAGCCATATGTCCAAAATTTTTGAATCTATTGAATTAGCAAATTAACCATTCAATTAGTTGAAACCATTGAGCTTATAAAATTATATATAATACCACTAAACCGCATGCTATAACCATTAAAACTATAAAATATGCAAAATAATATCAAAAAGTTCAGCCAAAATGATATAATGATTTCCATTAAATCTTATGTATATTTAAATATCATATAAAGTTATTTTTACCCCAGGGCTTGAAATTTTGTCCTTTATTCTAAATTTTCAATTCCTAGCTCATTTTGATGTGGTATATTTTTCTCAAGGTCAACCCACCTCAAAATAAATGTATGTACAGTCATATCCTACTTAGCACAAGCGATGCATTTCTCAGCGATTCATGTTAAGCAGGGTATCACTGTAATTCTTATTTATACTATTATGATTTTCAAAGCAAAATGTACCTAAATTGGTTTTTTAATTCATAGAATATTTGTGGCAAGTTTGGTTAATTTATTTCAGTAACTTAGGAGTAAACTTGGAACATATTCATATAATACACACACAATGACTTTTATTTATATAGAAAATATTTGAGGTGGGTTAACCTTAGGAAGAGATATATCATGCCAAATTGAACTAGCCAGTTTAATTTCAACCCCATGTTGAACAAAACCTGCACCAGAATGGAAGTAACCAACCTGCCAGGCTAACCACATCTCTTAACTATGAAGATATAATTCAAAATTGATATTACAAATGATATTAGGATTTGGCCGTTTTATGGTGCAGACCACATGTAATTCATGGTTCCAAATGGAGTGGATCATTTAGCAGGGCCGCGCGCCTTTGTAATGATCTGCCCATTCCATCATGTCACCTACCTCGAAATTCACATCGCGTGGTGATCAGATCAGCCCCTGATCACCCATTCTGGATGCATATTGAGAATGGCCGCGCCATTTGCCCCTTGTGATTCAAGCTTGATCACTCAAAGCACAAGTGCCCTATAGCTTCCACCTCCACAGCTTCAGCCACTCCTCCCTACAGCTTTGGGTCAGCAGCCAGTTTGGCCAAATTTTATTAAAGGGCTCAATCCTCCCACACCCAACCCCAGCAACTTCTGGCACTGCTTCCAAGGCAGCAGCCAATCAAAATTTAAACTTTTTAAAATTTAGACAATTTGACTGGATTACATAATTCTGAGTTGATGGCTGAACCAGTTTCAGCTGAGCTTCCATGGTCAACAGCACATGGCCAATTAGCTTCTGCCACTGCCTCAATTCTAGTGGCTTGCCCAGTGCTGGCTGAATATAATCCATTTGAGGCTCTTGAATGGATTGATGAGGATGGACAGTCATACCATGTGAAGCTGGATTTTGTTTTGTAGGAGTTTTGTTGACCCTCCCAATCCACGTCCCCGCCATTTTTGCACTCAAAAAAGTTTTCCATTCTATTAAATATTAATAAAATAGCAGTTTAGGCTGCAGCTGCCATTGCTAACACCCCTACTTCGCCAGCATCTTTCTGGGGTGATAGAGCCTTGTTGAGGCCATCCTATCCCCAATTTTCCCCACAATTTCGAGGAAGATGAGAATTATGAAATTGAGGAGCTTGCTTTTGGTGCGAGCTGCACTTTGATTGATGCAGCAAAACATCTCTTTTTAACCTAAATTATCCTAAAACCTGCCAGTGAATCAAGTCATTCAATATTTTGACTGCTATCATCACTTTTGCTGAGCATCATATTGCTTAAAATGTTGAGGCAATGGACACTGATGGCCTCATTAACAAAGAAAACCCTCAACTACATCTCCTTATGCTACGTGCCGCAGGCCCCAACCCCTATGCTGTCCGCCATGGTCTGTCAGTTAAAGTGGGTACTAGACAAAAGTTTCCCCAAAGCTTCCTCACCTTCTGATATGACGTCCTAGGCTGTTAGCTGAGGTGCCATATTAGGATTTTTATTTTTTATTAATCCCTTTGTTTGGCCATTTGCAAATAAAGATTCATGGCGGATCCCCCTTTTGGGTTGGGAACAACTAGTGCTAAAAGATATTGCAAACGATGTTTTTTTTTTTTTTTTTTTTTTTTTTTAGCTAAAACGATGTTTTTTCTTTTATCCTTCAGTAATTTACATCCCCTGGTTGGCTTGCCTCAAATAGAAGGATATTGAAAATTATAGTTGGGACTAAAAATGTTGAGCTAACTTAGTATAAAGGCTATAATAGAAATATTGTATATTTGTGCTTTCTTTGATCTGCATTGGACAAAGCGACATTAAATTTTACTAGGGAGTGATAAGTCAATTAAGTTATATTTGAGTGCCTATAATTTAAGATACGTCTGCTTAAGCCTTAATTATCCATTCATGTTTAGCAAAATAACTGCTTGATCTTATAATTTTGTTTTGTATAATTTGAAAAATATGCCTAAGTTGGCTCCCCTAATTTATAAGATTTTGTGGTACGTTAGGTTGAATTGATTCAGTAGTTCAAAGGATTTTTTTATACACTTACATAATGATTTTTATATAGTGAGATGCCTTGGCTAGAAAATTAGTGTTATTTGATTGATTCAATAAGTTTATTTTATTTAGTTAAGTGGTTAGTAATTTGAATGATCTACATGTCCAAGTGGTTGTGAAATCAGTTTTTGGGTTTATTATGATTTTTTTGATTTAGTTAATTTTAGCTGAGTTGTTGTTTATTTGGTAAAATATATAGATTTAATTTCTTTGGCCATGTTATTTTTTTTGTCAACTAGATAGGTTCAGTTAGTTTTAGCTGAATGTTTGTTGGTTTTAATCATTTCAATAGGCTTAGTTTAGATCTGAATAAGTGAATGGTAGTTTCTATTGCTCCAAAAAGCTCATTTGGTTTTGGCTAAGTGGATTTTCTGGTCAATTTTAAAAAAACATACCTTTATATATAGTTATTAAATGTGATTCACCTTGGACAATTATACCACACTGGATTTGGGGTAGGAAGTAAAAATATAGAAATGATGGAAAACTCAAGTATGGTGGAAAAGCATTCCTGCGCATGATCTGATAACGCTTTAGTTACATGATCTAACTTTACTAACTTACTTGGCTGTACTGAGGCATGGTGCACAACTACACATATCACTATCTGTTTAGCACAGTAAGTTATAAATCTCTGCCATTAATGGATTTAAAACTGCATTGTGAGGGGCAATAATAGGACACCATATCTAATTCCAGACCTTTATATAAATTATGAAAGAAATAAAAGAAATTATGGCAAATGGGAATGGTGAAATCAGGAGTTTATATTTGAATAGAAAGTCTGGAATTTTATGACATTTATATGTTAGCATTGCCAACCATTCACAATCAGCATTTGGCATCGTTATCCATGAATATAACATCAATGGGCTCACGCACCATTGGAGCTTGAGTCTTGAAGTTGCCTCATCACGTCAACAATCAATCCATGGGAAAGCCAGGAGTGAGGCTTTAAAGCACCCCAGAATATGGTGCAAGAATTTGTGTTATGCAAGATGATTAGAAATTCTAAATTAACTTAAGAGCCAGACTATTGCAAGGGGACACTAATGGAACATTAGCTTGGCCACAATTACCAAGTGTACAACAAATATAAAGTACTGGTAGAAAAAGATTTAGAAGATTGTTTGGGTATGCAGCTTTTTTTTACAAAAACATGTCATACAAGGGATAGAAATACGTTTATGATTATTTCACATAAATATAGTTGCCTCATTGTGGAACAATGCAACAAAACAAGTTAACAAATTATCTCATTTTAGATTAGAGTCCAAATGAACAAATCCAAAGTTGCAGTGCCTAACCATTTCTGAATGAGGTTGGTTTCAGCACTAGGTTGCTTTTCTTGAGCTATTTTAAAGCTTAAAAAAGCCTAAAGTATAGTTTGAGAGGGGTTCTCCATTAGCTGCCTTTAAAGGTCAATCCTGCACCTTCTAAACCTCATTTTAGATTTTTTTTTATTTGTCTCCTACAGCCACCCATCATTCCTTACCTGGATTTTGCAGCGCAATGTGTTTTTATGTGAACATCTAACATGAGCTTTTGTGAATTAGATCTCCCCAGTTGCTCTGTCTTTTTTGTGCATTTGCAATGCCATATAATGCGAGCAATGATTTCTTGCTTTCTGCTTTTATTAAAATAGTTGAAATAATAAAGGCTACTTTACTATATGCAAACTTTTTTACCTGTCATATTTTTCCACATTCAGATTTTGATGTCTCACTCACAAATTTTATTAATTAAATAAAATCAAAAAAGTGTTACTTTAAAGATTGGCAACCTCATCTACCTGTTGTTCTTTTCCTGCATTAAAGTTTCCCTGATTTCAAGGATAATATGGGTTATTAGCCTCCAGATCTAGTTCTTACTTCTGTAGTCTAACACGTAGTTGTAATTATTTTAGCATCATGTAATGGCGCCAAACAGAATGAATTTTGAAATAAGAATCTGGGCAGTTTCATTTGTT
>JAKSZP010011271.1:0-33666 GCA_022478985.1 Massospora cicadina | reverse complement strand
ATTGACTAAAAATGGGTTCTGAATTTGCCAACCAGGGCTGAGGGAAATAGTACCATAGAGCTGAAAATCTGGAATAAAATTGGCTCTAAAAAAGATAAGCGGTATGAGGTTACAGAATTTAGCTTAATTTGCAAAATCTTGTTTCTGCTAAAAGGTGAGTACTTCATGGCTTAGATCTGTTTTTGTTACTTGTTTTGAAACTAAAATAAGTCTCCCTTTGTATTCAAGACAAAGCTGGGAATGCTTTTGCATTTTTCAGATATACAGATAAATTTCATTAAGGCTTGGGGAATATTTGCTAAAGTTTCCTCATACTTTTAACTAAATTTAAATAATAATATAATGGTTAAAACCTTCTGCAATGGCTAGAATCTACTTTCAGCTCTGGTCTGACCATCCCATTTGGCGCAAAACTGCCCCCAAACTATGGTCTATTACGTCACACCATATTTTGCTGCTTTCTGCTGCAATACTTATGCCAACTCCCTAAGATCTCAGGGACCCTTGTCCCTGACGGTTTGGTTTAGTTTAGAATACATTTTACTGATGAAACTATATAAAAACCTACCCAAAAAACTTGGTACATTGCTTTCTTTTGCTTGGTCATTTTTTTAGTTTTGGCACCTTTTGCCTGGAGCTTTTCCTCCTGTGACCTCCTGCACTCAGTTTCCTATTACTTTATCTTAATAAAATCCTCAATTTTATTGTGGGTTTCTTCTCCTGTTGGGTGGCTAGAGTCAGCCCACCCCTCTCAGAGTTGTCCCCTTTTGAATTGTTTCACTGGGCTGAGACTGTTGTATCCCTTCTGGCCTTGTTTTTACCTCCTTCAAAGGGTGTGATGAGGGTGTTCCGCGGCTCCCCTCACTCAAGAAGCTCATTCAGTGTGCAGTACCTGCTACTACCAGATTAACCTTCCCCCACTAATGCAATTTAAAATTTAAATTAAAGATCTTCACTACGTTGTCTAACCTTAGGTCCCACCATAAGTCCCAAGTCAGGGACTTATCTGACTTCCTCCTCTTCCAGATGCTTCTCCATGAGATTTCAGAGGGATCTCACAAGTGGTTTTCTCTCCGCTAGTGAAACTAATAGATCCTTCCTGGAATCCCTTCCAGCGTTGGATATCTTTGTCAATCCCCAAGAATTCCCCTGCTAGCTTTAAGGACTATAAAACCTTTGTTCAATTGGACCAAGGAGACCTCACTACGGCACAGTATTTGTGCCTTTTCCAAGAAAAGTTATCAAAATTGAAACCTCTTGAACGGTTGTAAATAGACATTCTCTACAAGTCCGTGGATAACACTGGTACCGCCCTTGGCATATGGGATTACCTTCCCTCCTCTTTAACTGGGAAGTGCTCCATCCTTGCGTCCATACCATCAAACAGTATCTGTGTATTAATCCTAACTGTACTGCGGAACTTCAGATCTTAGAATTTGACATTATCTCTGTTGTGAACCCTCAGGGAACCTATTGTGGTACACCGGACGCCAGTCAAGTTTCAGATCTATTGTAACTTATCCAGATGAGGGCCTAATTGTAATGGACACCTCCAACCTGAACATCGAATATTCCCCCTCTGTACTATCCCAGTACAATTTAGAACAAACAGTGAGCTTTCTCGAGATGAGATTGAAACCCACATCATAGGTGGGGGTCTCCTCACCACTGGCCCTGCACCACTGCGCTTCATGGAGTACCCCTCACTCCTGTCCTCAAAAGTAGAGGGGGTTAGTAAGTCTATCCTGTTAGATTCAGGGCATTTTACTCTAACCACATACCCTCTGTTACCATTTTATAACCCACGCCACCTGTCCAAAAATTTTGCTCCAGTGTCCCAGTTGAACAGCTCTTTATAATTACTCCAGAGTCACCTTTCTTTCTAGATCCTATCTAGAAATGTGTAGATATGCATGAAAAGATGATTGAAGACAAACTCGCCTTGTCTGACCCCTGCAGAAGCTTGGACATCCTTACTGGTGTAATTTTCTGTGTTAAAGATCTCTCTCCCACTGAACATGGAGCGTTGAGCTATCCCACTCCATTCAAATTCCGTGGGAAACTCACTGGCAATGTGAAGTCATAAGTTGTTGAATCCGCAGGGGATATACTAACCTACACTCCACCCTCTGGGCTTAGAGCCATCTTATCATCCCTTGGCTCAGTAGAAAATAATCTTCCTCTGCATACTTCTTGTTCATGGCCATTTTCTCATCTACTGGGAAAAATTTCCAAGCGCACACCTTTTGTAGATACTGGCGCGACTAAAACTTCATCTGTCAAGAGCTGGCGGAGGCCCTGAACTTTCCCTTAGGGTTGGTACTAACTTTGAAGGGTGGGGTGTTTCAAATATCCCAAACTACTGTATACTATCACCTGTTCCCTTTGTTTCAGGTGATGGGTAAATTGTGAAGAGCTTCTCCTCAATTAAAAACCTCATGTACCCTGTTATCCTGGGTGTTGGCTGGTAGCGATGATTTGGCATCTTTAAATTTCTCACAAACTCTACTATGCATGCAAAGTTCCCTAGAGGAGTCACGGTTACCATCCCTTGTCAGGATGAAAGAGATATAGCGCTCCACAAAAAGGTGGGCCCCTCCCCCTAAGGTAGGCCTAGCCTATATTCAACCAACTGTCAACCTAACCTTGCAATTATCTTACCTGAGCGCATATAAGGATATTTGGACATCTTTTTATTCTATTTGAGGTGGGCTGACCTGAGGATGATACCGCACTGATTAGGGAAGTAATAAAATGGTAAGGAGGATAAAACCTGGAAAACCTCCATGCGCGGCGTATGATAGGCCAGGAACTCCATGGACCGCCTTTGCTATTCGCTATCTCGGTTTGGGGCATAGGTACACAAAACCAACACAGTCAAAATCGTCCCCTACCCAAAGTCCATTACCGGGAACAAACTCAGGAGGCAGTGGTAGAGGGTCCATACTCTACCACTGGGGTATCCTCCCTTGATATTAGGACATCTTTGATCCCTCTAAAGCTCGCCCACTCCATGAGGACACTAAGTTTATCTTTGAGGTAAATTGACCATTGACCTTATCAAGATACTTTCTCCCATTTATCCCTTGTCCTTGAAGAAAGAGGCCGTCTTGGAAGTTTGGGTTGATGACATACTCTAAAAGGGTCAAATCTTCAAAAGATTCTCACCGGTGTGCTCCCCAGTCTCTTTTAGAGAAGTCTAATGGTTCCCTTCGCCCCTGCATTGATTATGGAAATTTGGACAACGTGACAGTTCCTGATCTCATCTGCTACCCATGGAGCTTCAGATCTCCCACTACGTGGAGAAGTCTAAGGTGTTCAACAAGCTGGACTGCCTTAACGCCTTCACCAGATCCTTATTAAAGAAGGCCAAGAGTGGTTGACCTTTTTTGTACTCAGAAAGGCATCTACAAGTTCAGGGTCATGCTGTTTGGTTTAAAGACCGCTTCCGCATGCTTTCAAAGGTTCATTGATGCTGTTGTGGGAAACTTTATGGGAACCTGCGTGATACCATACTTGAATGACATACTAATTTTCTTCTCAGATGCATAATCTCACGCCCGCCACCTTGTATTTATTATGGAGCACTTGCACAGGCAAACCTTATTATCAATGAAAACAAGATTAAGTTTTTCCAGCATAAGGTTAAGTTCTTAGGAAACATTATCTTTTCTTACAGCCACATGATTTCACTAGATAAGAAAGCAGCCATCCACGATTGGGCTACCTCCTCATCTCTCACGGAGTTACGCAGCTTCCTTGGTGTAAAAAGTTATTGAGTCTGGTTATTATTGGCTGATAACCCTTATAAACTTATTACTTGCACAGGTTCAGTTCTCGTGAGGTTCTTTTGAGTTGTATTGTTTATTGATATAATCTATTGATAATAGTATGGCGACTATTATCTGTAGTTGAATGGAATTATTAGATCTCGGCCCAATGCTTGGCCAGTATTTCCTCTTGAAATATTTATGATGTCCTGAATAGGGATTTGTTCCCTCGTACTGTCTAACCCAGTCTTCTCTGAGATTCCCTGGTGACAGTTTCTCCAGTTTGACACAAAGTTGGCAGCAATCCCCAATTTGTTTCTGCTTCTCTGGATCCCCACTCATATCCTTACTCTTTTCCTTAAAGAGTCTCCCAATTATTGCACACAGAAATAATATCCTTGATAAAGTATAGAACAAATGAAAGCTGATAAAGTTTACTACTTAAACTATATACCGGGTGAAAACTATATAGCTGTATAACTGCAGAACTATATAACTGATTTTATTATAAGTGAATCCTAGGGAATTTATAGTGGGGATTTAGTCATCTAACACTCAGTTGACACCTCTTCAATGAAATGGCAGCCGTTGCCATTGAATCACCCATCCTCATCTCAGAAGCAATGGTCTTCCATATCCTGGCTAGGATTCTGTCATTGGACATCCTCAAAAATCTAAAATGGAAAGAGTTGGAAAACATTTCCCTAACGTTTTCCTCTTAATACAAGCAAACCAACCATATTTGGCTAGCGACCTGCTTAGGTAATGGAACTTGTTACCCATTAAGGCAGCTCATGAACCAACTGACAAATTCGCTAGTTGCAGGCGGCATCACTCGCCTCACAACTTACTACTTACTTTCCCAATCAGTTGGTGATGAATCCCAACCAATCCCAATTGGTACACCTGATAGTTAATCACTATCAGATGCCCCTATTTTGTCAGCAACTCTGCCCAACGAGATCTTGAGCATTTATCCAGATTGACCCCCCATGGTTTTTACCAGGCAAATGTCCTAAAATCCCCTAACATAGTTACTCTGAAATCAGGGTCAACTGATTTCCAATTCACCTCGCATTAGGGAATTATCCCCTAGCAATTCCTGGTAATCTAGCAGGCTGGGAATATGGGCTAAAATCACAACACATCTCCCCTCTTGCCTATATTTCCAGCGAGAAAAGGACTGGGGTAAGAGAACACCGCTTTGGACACTCAGTTAAATAATTCATTTGCTCAAGCGGAGTATAATCACCAATACTCAATGCTGCTCAGGACGACCTTTGGCATATGGATCTCTTCCTCTTCCTCCTCAATACCACCTACTCAGTGCACGGTCCTCATGATCTACTGTTGTGCTGGGCTGATCAATTTACTCATGACAATATTAGTCCTGGGATCTGGCCTTCCCCCCATAAGGGCATATGACCTGCTGTCATATTCAGGATTCTTGGTCTGGCGTCCTCAATTTCCTGATTTTCTCCTCATCCTAGACAGGAGACTCTTGCCGTTGATGTTCATATTGTGGCCCAATTAAGAATGCTTATTTATGTTCGCCCTTGTTATTTTTCTCTCATAACCTCTTGGCTCATATCATTCTTAATTCTTCTCTGGAGAGCTTATCCCATTAATTTTGACTTTAATTTCTACAAAATTGGAGCTTAATGGATTGTAGAGTGCATAATGTTGACTTCCATATTAATCTGACATCCCCCTCTCATCCAGCTCATATGTCAGATTCTGACTCGTGGTATCAACAGCTACTCAACAGTTTTTCTGATCAAGATCTTTGGCTCTTCCAGCAGATGAGTTGGGCTGCATGGCAGAACCTCTTCTATGATCCTTCCTGGACTCATACGCCTAGTCTGGTGCCAACGGCTAGTCCTTCCATCTGTTTACTGTAAATGGTAACCAATCCCTCTGAAACCAGACTTGCAATCGTTTCAAACAATTCCCAGCTGATTCTTCTTGTTATCAATTCCAGAGTTGGATTTTGAAACTCTCCTGGATTCAGCTCCTTTTGCAGATGCACCAAACGTCATTGTGGATGCTCCTGAAATTATGCTCTTCGCTCTTGATTGCTCATTTCTTACCAGGTCGCACTTGCTTCCTTAGTTCCTCTTCTGACTCAGACAATACTACAAACCTGCTGTCTTGGCTACTGAGCTCATCATTGGCAACAGTGTTCATTTCGAACTTCCCTATGCAGAATTGAGGGCCCACATCACTGAGGCTTTATCCTTAGTGCTGAATTATTCTGACCTTAAGAACATCCTAGATTGGGATACTGCCGCTTATGCTCTTCACTTTGCCAGTTAAGTTCTTTGAAGTTGGATCAAAAAGCTTCCAGCCTCTCCCAGGTTCCATTGCTCCTTCTGCTTCAGCTTCCAAGAAGCTTGTAGTCATCACTTTCAGAATGTCATTCGCTCCTTGCATGACTATCTTGTTTCTGGCACTTCCCATCTTTATCTTCCACTAAAGCCTTTAATAGGGGGCATGATTTGGCAACCCCCATCCAGTATCCCTTATTCGCTGCCAGCCCATATGTCTGGTGTTCTTGACAAAGCCCATTGACAGGCGCTCAAGACTAAGCTTCTGGCTCCAGTACCATATCAGGATTACTCAGGCTGTTCGCTGACTGCCTCTTTCTATACTGTTGCTTCCCTTCCTGCTACAGGGTTTTGCAATTGGCTTCTTCCAACATCTCAATTTCCCTTCCCCTAGTTGCTCTCTCACAGGGATCTGTGTTCGCTCAAAGAGCTTGGTTTCGTGTAGGTCTAGCCTCGCTAGCATCTGATCTCACATAAATTTTGACAGGTTATTCATTCCTACTGCGATCCATCCTCTCTCCCCCAAGAGGCGACATAGGTGGAATCATCCCTGTATTGAGGAAAAAAATAAAAAATAAAAAATTAAAATATATCAGTTTTTTTATGCAGTTTATAATTTTTTTCAATATCTTTTATCAATATTTTATTTTTTACTTCTTTTTTTCATGGGACTTGACCTTGTTTTGGTTCAGCGGTCCATCTTTTTTTAGTTTCCCCCAAACTGGGTCCTAGGTAATCTTAAACCTACCACTTTTCTATGGTTCAGAGGTCCTTTTTTTGGAATTAATCATCTAGATTGGTTTAGAGGTCCTATTTTCGGACTTGACCTAATCAGAACATGACTTACTTAAAGGTTCATCAGTCCTTTGGGAACTCTTTTGTCTTTTCATTGATCCATTGCTTCAAATACTTAGCATGGACTCAATTTACAACTCTTCCATCCAAGAGATTCTTGATGAAGTAGGCATCAGTCACCGTCTTGGTGATAATTTCAAACGGACCCAACCACAATGTATCCAGTTTGTTTCTTCTCCCAAAACCATGCATATTGCAATAGGCAACTCTTTTGCCTATTCAATATTCTGCTAAGGCTAGTCAGTTATTAATGTCTGTCAATTTCGCTAATATCCTTTTCTTCAACATAGTATCAAATGCTTGCAATCGCATTTTGATCAGGATATTCGTCATTCAGTTCAAGTACTGTTCAGCACTCATCCCCAATGTTGATTCCATCACCAAATATAAATTTGGTGACAACGTGGCCTTCCTCCCATATAGCAACTCAAACGGCGTTTTTCCCATCACCGTATGATGACTGATATTGTAAGCATACATCACCAAACTCAGGTACATTCCCCATGCAGAAGTTCTTCCTGCGACCAGCTTCCTCAGCATCATGGCCAGCGTTACATTCACTCATTCTATCAGTCCGTTCATCTCCAGCTGATAGGGTACAAACTTGACTCCTCTGATCCCCATTAACTCATTCAGTTGTGGGATCACATGAGATGTGAAGTTTGTCCCATTATTGCTAAGCAGGACCTGTGGGCATCCATGAAAATATACTACTTGATCCAGGCTGAACTTCGCAGTGCTTGTAGCATCTACTTTTGCCAGGGCCTTTGTCTCAACCCATCTCATCAGATGGTCAATTGAAACTATTATGTACTTGACTCCCACTGTGCTCATAATCAGCGGTCCCATCACGTCAATGGACACCATATGCCAAGCAAATCCAGGGCAGACCAGTCAGTATCCAGTTGTATTCTTATGTGGCTTGTGCAGCTGGCACTCTACACAACAAGCTAGATAATTGGCGACATTGTAGGGAATTGAATCTAAGTAGTACTGGAAAATATGGCTGTTTGTTTTTCTCAGGCCTCTATACCTGACAACCTTATGAGCGGCTTGAATGATAGCTGCTCTTTCCAACAGCTTAAGGAATATTAACCGCTTCCCATTAATCACATTAAACAAATGTATATTCATGGTGTTGGTGTTTCCATCGCTTTTCAAAGTGCACCTTGGATTTCTCAGGGCTCGTTCTCAATTTCTCCATCAACCATTCTCTGGAATAACTTTATCCGCTTGCTAGTATACCATCTGGACCATTGGTAACTGCTATAAGCCATCCACATTCTGGTGAGAAGCCCCCGCTTGGTGGACAATCTCATAATTGTAAGCCTGTAGCTTAAGTGCCCATTGGGACAGTCGTCCTTCTAGTTATCTCAAATTGTGGAGCCAATGCAACGAGGAGTGGTCTGTCACACCTTTAAAGTGCGTTCCATGGATGTACACCTAAAACTGCTTACATGCGTAAATGACTGCAAGGCATTCACGCTCAATTACAGTGTAATTCCTCTCAGTGGCTGAGAGTGTCTGGCTCACATACGCCACCAGATGTTCGTCCCCAAGTTCATCTACTTGGCTTAATACAGCGCCAATCACCATCAACGAAGCATTGGTTTGTATAATAAACTCTCGAGTGAAATTCTGATATTTCAAAATCAGAAAATCTATTAGGTACTGGCGTAACTCATCAAAGGATTCCTGAGCTTCTTTATTCCATATGAATCCTTTCTTCAGATCTTCAACAGATGGAATAAGGGCTCAGCAATATGGGCAAAGTCCCAAATAAATCTTATGCAGTATCTGACCATTTAAGGAACACTTGGATGTCTTGAACACTCTTCAGCACAGCCATCCGTTCTATGGCTTCAATCTTATGGGCTTGCGGCTGCAATCCACTAGAGTTGATCAAAAATCCCAGATATTCCAACTCTTTCTTGAAGAAGTGACACTTCCCCAGCTCAATCTTCAGGTTGGCCGCGGACAGTCTCTTGAATACTTCTTACAAGTGGTGTAAATGGTCAGTAAACGTCCTACTGAACACATTGATATCATCCAAGTACACCAGGATGCACAACTTCAAGTCACTCAGTATAGCGTCCATGGCCCTCTGGAACGTTGCAGACGCATTGCATAGACCCTGGGGCATCCTTATTGGTTGGTATAGCCCCTGCGCGGTAATAATCACGCATTTTTCTTGGCCTTTTTTTGCAAATTGATTTACCAGTATCCCAAGGTTTGATCCATCATGATTAATACTTTGCTTCTCCCAATTGATCTAACGCATCATTGATTCTTGGTAGGGGATACAAATCCTTCTTTATAATCTTATTGAGCTTTCAGTAGTCAATGACCACCAAATTAGAGCCATCCTTTTTCTTCACAATAAGAATTGGACTCACCCAGGGACTTGACAATGGAACTAGAAGCCCATGCCTCACTAGTTTGCTGATTTCATCTTCCACTACCACTTTGGCTACTTCCAACTATCAAATCAGTCTCATTCTGATTGGAAAATTTTCACCCCGGTGTCAACTTTGTGGGTCACATCTCTCACATATCCCAAATCGTGGTCATCCTGGGAGAATACTTCCTGATACATTTTGAACAATTTGAACACCTCCTCTTGATGTCCTTCCATCAGATCAGCGAGTTGCTCTCTATCAACAAATAGGTTGATACTCTTGGTTATCCAAGCCAATAATTCCATCTCATTGTAGGTCCCAGAATTGTGGAATTTCCTCAATTTGACTGTCAGGATTTTTTTTCACTTCCTAGGTCTGAAACTCATAGACAAAATAAATTGATTTTTTAATATTATATGTGTTTTATATATTTTTTGTTCTTTCTTTTGAAATGGAACTTGCAGCCTACAAAAAGGTTTAGAGGTCCTTCTTTTCCTTTCATCCAAACTGGGTCCTGGGTATATTCTAACCTACCAGTTATCATGGTTCAAAATCTTATCCTCTTAAGATTTAACCATCCATTTGTTCAGTGGTCCTCTTCTGGGTTTTGGCCAAAATCTCAGGATGTAACCATTTAATGGTTCAGAGGTCCTCTGGGAACATTGCAAATTTTTTTCTCTTAGGTTGTGGGTTTTTTATATGACCACATTATCCAGCTTGGGATTAATCAAGCTTCAATTTTTTTGATTATTGGTTTACATATTTAATTTAGCTTATTGATTAAGCTTTGAGACGATAATTAATTATGTCATCTCTTTGGCGATAATCACCAATTAAATGGTTGATTGAAATTCACAGAGGATTGAATCTAAAAAGAATTATAATTCCTATTTTGTCAGGGATTGTTGCCAACGACGTGGTTATGAGTAAATTGGCTTGAAATGAGCAATTACTCATGGGAAATCGTCAGGTTAAGTAGCTGACATGTGGGCTGATATGAATGATGATTTAAATATGCTATTCCTCGTGGGAATCAGCTGTAATCTTTATCAAAAATGAACCAGTATCTCTTTTCGTCAGCTAGGTGTGCTGAGACCATCATGAGTATCCTTTTTGTCGGCTAGGCGTGCCAAGAATATTGTGGTTACCATGAATACCCCTAACACATGTCCATCACCATTTTACCCTATAAATATTGCCTCACTTTATTAATAATAAACAACTTAGTACTGTGAATACTTTATTGTTTTCAATTGTTGATTGTTTACTTCAAAGTAAAGTTGTGAAGAAGTACTTGCTGTCTAAGTGTCAATGCCAGAGTGAGGCTGAAGTCACTTGAATCCTTATATATTGCCAGAATGAGGCTGAAGTCACTTGAACCTTTATATTGCCAGAGTAGGGCTGAAGCTACCCATTTATTTAAACTTGACTAGGCTAATTGTCTTCATACAATTAGAAAATTTGTATTTATTCCCAGAGTCAGTAGTTAAGCGAACCTGTGCTCCAGTGAAAACCCTGCAGTTTTTACACAGGTCTAATTCTTCCAATTAGTATTGACCTTCTTCACTATATGACAAGCAGCTCTGTTTCTTCATATATAGGCTACACTTGCCAACTTTTGGCAATACTCTTGAAAATATTAGGCCTGTAATCTCGACTGGTTATTTTTTCAACAGGTACTAATTTCATTTCATATGTGAGCAACTAATGCTTGAGTCTTTGTATCTCATTAGCAAACAGGTTCATTTGATTGTTCAGTTTTGTTTCTCCTAAAAATAATTTTTGGCATTAATGTCCATCCTTAATTACATAGGTCGTTCCAGCCTCGTTAGCTTCATCCAAATTCTCCTGAATTGATGAACTTGTCTCCAGCAACTTATGATCATCAGTTGATGTTATTGATTCAAACGATTTTCTCCACTATCTTGGATCAATAATACCCTGTTTTGACTTCATATCTTCATTGGTATAGCAATTCAATTCTCCTGATTGATTGCTTCCTATTTCATCCAATGCCTCATCTAACCACTCACTCCTCAGGATTAACTAAAGCGGACCCAATTTCTACCTGAGTTGATCCTGCTGTTACTCAGGACTAATTCAAGCAGACAGAATTTCAACCTGAGTTGGCCCTGCTGATACTCTTTGTCTCAAGTAGATGTCGAGTGGAACAGGTTTTCTTGCAGCACTAGATAGTTCCATATCTAGGCTGCAAGTCCTTTTCCCTGAACTTGATCATCCTCAATTTTCTTTACTTGGAGCTCCACTTCTGAGGTGAGTGAATACAAATTGATGTAATCCACTTCACGTTCTGTCTTCATATATGTTACTCTTCTTAGTAACATATTGCTGGAATTAGAAACACCTACATAGGACATCATGTTCTAAGTTCTTCTACTCAACTACACCCCTGTAGTGAGCAACAATTTGAAAAATTTATGGGATATGGTTATTATCAGCTAATACCCCTATAAACTTATTGCTTGCACAAATTTGTTTTTGTGCAATTCATCTGTAGTGTAGTATTTGTTGATAAAATCTGTTGATAAAAGTATGAAAACTATTATCCATAGTTGAATGGAATTCTAAGATCTAGGCCCAACGCTTGGCCAGTATTCCCACTTGAAATACTTGAGATGTCTCAAAATAGGGATTTGTTACCTCGTACTGTCTAACCTGATCTTCTCTGAGAAACCCTGGTGACAGTTTCTCCAGTTTGACACAAAGTTGGCAGCAATCCCAATTTGTTTATGCTTCTCTAAATCCCCACTCATATCCTTACTCTTTTCCTTAAAGAGTCTCCCAATTATTGCACACAGCAATAATATCCTTGAGAAAGTGTAGAAAAAATGAAAGCTGATAAAGTTTACTAATTAAACTATATACCGGGTGAAAACTATAGAACTATATAGCTGTAGAACTATATAACTGTTTTTTATTATAAGTGAATTCTAGGGAATTTATAGTGGGAATTTGGTCATCTAACACTTGGTTAACATCATTTCTGTCATGGTTAAATGACATGATAGTGGGCACCAACTCTAAGGATAAGGCTGGGTGACATAAGGCCCGAGAAGGTGAAGCTTCAGGCCCTCCCTGACCTCAGGCACACAGTAGACCAACTCTGGGTACAAGCCAAATATTCCCAGGTTGGTACTAGTGAGGTGCCTAACGTCCATTCCCTTGCATTGGCCCTGGCGTTAAAACAGATGAGATATTTATTTTCGTGGATACTTCAATTCAGTTGCTTAAGGAACGGGGTTATGAAACCCATTCCATTATAAAATCATGCATTCAGGTAGAGTACAACTTCAAAAAATTACTCGAGTGAAGTCAGTTTTGGTTTATTCTACCAATTTGGGCAGAAGCATTTAACTATTGGTGAATTGGTGCTTGGGACCACTTCAGCAGACCACAAATTACCCTGAAGCTGTTTATATTAGATTTTCGTGACCAACTTACCTTGCTGTTTGACTTTTCCAATAAACTTCTCCATTTTACCCATTTTCTATTATGTTATTTCAGATGATCCTGTGCACAGACCCCTTTGAGGAGGTATTGTGCTACATTCAACATACCATTGTACATACAATTTGGTTAGCCCCTAGTGCACCGTTGATTCGCCTAGGTTCCCTCCAACCTGGGACTCTTACCCCTTTTCCCTTTGTGCACCGCATCACTTTTGGTTGAGTATTTTTTTATAATGATTGCACTTCTTTACTTAAGTTATTATTGCTCCAGCATCCTCTGTTGGGCTCTAGTACCTTTTGTATTTTTTTAGTACTAAATAGTAGTACCTTTTGTATTGATGGCTAGTTCTCTGGCGTTGGACCTTTGCACTAAGCACTACCACGCTGGGAACAGGAGAATTATAGACACTCTCCTTACATTAGTTGACCAACCTCTTAAAATATGTGCACAATTTTTTTCCATGTGGGACTTTTCCAAGGTGTAAACAGTGGGCACTGGTTGTGGGCTTTGGCTGTGGTCAGCTGCACCACTGTTTCCTCTTCATCTGAAGGTTGGAGCATCTCGGCGTTATTATGGTTGCCTCCAACTGGAAATTACCCACCCTTCATGCTCGTACCTGGTGGATACAGACACTTTGGGGTCCAAAAGTTGTGATTCCCCAACTTTCTGCTGAAATTACCAAATTCAATTTTAATAGATGGGTTTTACTTTAACAGCGTGTTCAGATGATGCTGGCAGAATTGGTGTAGATGGCCAAGGGGTGTTAGCCTTGAATAACGTCGGGCACTCTGTTGCTGTTATGGGAACAGGGTCTTTCACATCTAAAAACGCGCTTTATAACGAAAACACTATGTATACCTCTGAACCATATTTGCTCTCTCATGGCTCAGATAAGGAACCTATTCCTGTGTACCAAATCACCCCAGAAAATCCCCGTTTGACCTCTTCCATGATTCTCAGCACTCAGGAATTTGAAAAGGAACTGCATTTACAATATGAAAATGCTATTCCCCTGCTGAAGATACGGTGGGATAATTGGCCTCAGTAGTAAGAGTTGCCAAGTATCCCTCTCCATTCTTTGATTTAAAATTATAACAGGGTGACATGTTAATGCCAGATGAAGAGTTTGGTGGTAATTTTCTGGCATTTTCAGCTTTAAATAAAGACCATTCTGGGTACTTTCTACTGAATGCTATCCTTTCCTCCACTTTAGGAAAATTCAGCGCCACTAATCTGGTGGATACTGGCGCCACTGAAAAGTTTATGGACCAGAGCCTAGCTGACTATCTTGGGCTGAGTTACTTGACAGGTGGTATGGTTAGGGGAGGGGCGTCCCATGGTATTCCCACTCTAAAGATCATTGGGACAGTGGACTATCAGGTTTGCAAGTACCACTTGTTAGATCACTTCCAGGATATCAAAAACCTCTTTTACTCTATCATTTTTGGTGTGGAGTGGTTGTGGAAGTTTGACGTTAGAACCAGCTTGAAAGAAATTACCCTAACCCTAAAATTAAAGATTGGTCGCACATTAGTTGTTCCTTTGTCTTAGGCTGACACCCAGGGCGACTTGCCCACTGACCCTACCTTCACACCCTTAGTTTTGCCTCTATGCTGAAGCCCACCGTGGTGGTTCCTCTACCTTCTTGTTTAGAGGTTTAGAATCTTCCTTTGATGCAGCATCAGCTGACGCACTACCTGATCATTCCAAGTATGACTGTGACTTTAAACTCACTGTGGATCTGGTGCAAATTTTTTCCCTATATATCCACTGAATGTCCAGGAGGAAGAGGCGTTAGATGTGTGGTGAAGTAGCAGTTAGCTAAAGGCGCAATTTTTCAGCGTACCTCCCCTGTATACTCCACCCTTCTCTTTGTTAAGAAGGCTGATGGTACTCTACGCCCACGTGTAGACTATGGGAACCTTAACAATGTCACTGTATCAGATCTCATCCCATCCCTTTGGATTCTCATATTGCGCGCTATGTGGAGAAGACTAAGGTCTTTTCTAAGCAGGATTGCCTCAATGCGTTCGATCTGATTCAGATTAAAAAAGGACAAGAGTGATTAACCGCATTATGTACCAGAAAAGGGATTTCCCAATTTTTGGATCATGCCTTTTGGGCTTAATAATGCCCCTGTTATCTTTCAACGCCGCATTGATGCTGCGTTGGGAGACTTGTTAGGGGTATCGCGGTGGCCCACATGGATGATATCCTGGACTTTTACCATGGTCATTAGTCCCATGCGGTACACCTTTGGAAAGTGGTGGAGAGGTTAAGGGCAGCTCACCTTACGCTGAAGATCAGCAAGTGTGAATTCTTCAAGTCCCAGGTCACTTTTTTGGGCAACGTCATGTTTGACCAAGGACACATGGTAACTCCAGGCAAGGAGAAGGCTATTCGTGAGTAGCCCACCCTCACTTCAGTCAAGGAATTGAGGAGCTTTTTGGGGACGTGTACATTCCTCAAAAAGTTTACACCCAAATTTTTTCCAAGTTGGCAGCACCCTTATATAAGGCTAGTGGTGCCAAGGTGCTTCAGTGGTCCCCCACTTTGGAGGATGCTTTCCAAGCAGTGAAGTACACTTTGTTGTCCACATCAATCCTTCGCCATGTCGACCCCAATAAAGAGTTCATTGTGTCTACTGATGCTTCCAACTTTGCCATAGTGGCTGCCTTGTTACAAGTAGGCGAAGATAGTATATAGCATTCAGTGAAATATTTTTCTATGAAAATGATTTTGCCTGAGTTAAATTATGCCGTTTATGACAAAGAGTTACTAGCAGTGGTGGAGGCGCTGAATTATTGGTGTTACCAATTGTATGGCTCCTCCCAACCTTTCTGTATACGTACAGATCACCGTGCCTTGCTGTACTACCACGCCCCACATGTCCTAACCCCACGGCAAACCCGTTGGCATGAGACCCTTGCCCAATTTGCCTT
The DNA here is from genome assembly GCA_022478985.1 of Massospora cicadina. NCBI lineage: Eukaryota > Fungi > Entomophthoromycota > Entomophthoromycetes > Entomophthorales > Entomophthoraceae > Massospora > Massospora cicadina. The sequence goes on along the minus strand of JAKSZP010011271.1, from coordinate 17,902 downwards.
TTCTTATGAGTTCACCAAGGGCAAAAATAATGGTTTGGCGGATGCTTTAAGCCGCAACCCTGCTTTAGCTCCTGATCCAAAGGAGGTTAAGGTTCATAACAACCAGTTGATGATTCTGCCGGGTAAGATTTTATCTCAGCTTCCCGCTCCCATGGCCAACATGCCAGCACTCGCATCTAAGGAAAATTTGGAGGAATACAGTATATTCAGAAAGGTAGTCCTTTCTCAGCCGTTATCAGCTGAATATACTATGGTACTTGCTAAGAGCGCTTTGAATTGGGAAGACTTATCCAGGGGTTATCATGTAAAGGATGAGATGGTGTGGTTTCAGGGGCGCCTATGAGTTCCTGCTGGACCGCTTCGCCTGGAAATCATCTGGGACCATCATGATGCAATCACCATTGGTCATCCTTGGAAAGCAAAGACCTTGGAGCTGATACGACGCACCTACAATTGGAAGGGCTTGCCTGCTCATGTGGGGCGGTATTGTAAAGAGTGACTGATCTGCAATCAGATGAAACCCAATTGGCAACCTTAGCGGGGTTGTTAGTACCAGTCCAAAAGGCTGAAGGGCCCTGGACTTCCCTATCAGTGGATTTCATTGTGGAGTTACCTGCCTCTGATGGTCATGATGTCATCATGGTGGTGGCGGACCATTTTATGAAGTTCGCCCATTATATTCCTTGCAGAATGACAATAACCACGGATGAGATGGCTAGACTCTTTGTCACTCATGTGTTTGAGCTCCATGGGGTTCCCCAAGAAATTATCAGTAAACGGGGACCCCAGTTTACCTCCATCTTTTTAGAAGAATTGTGTAAAACTCTTCAGATTCGCTCCTACCGTTCAACTGCCTATCATCCTCAATCAGATGGGAAGACTGAACGAGTGAACCAGTGCTTAGAACAGTTTCTGCGGTGTTACACCGCCGCAGATCATTCAGATTGGGTTTCTCACCTTCCTATGACACAATTTAGCTACAACAACACTTTACATTCTTTAATCGGTTGTTCCCCTTTTTCGCCAACCATGGCTTTAACCTCGCCTTTAACATGGATCCCAGCTGTGGATCCAAAGTTAAAACGGTGGTGGACTTTGCCAAGACTATCAAGAAGGTCCACCAGGGGGGTTCCACAAGTTTGGAGGCGGCAAAGAAAGTTTATAAGGAGAACGCGGATGGCAAGCACCAAGTGGGTCCAGCATATAAGGAAGGGGATCTCGTGATGCTTGATGCTCATAAAATCCCTATCAGGCTGTCATGAAAGAATCTAGGACCAAAGTGGTTTGACCCTTACCGCGTTGTTAGAAAGGTGGGCCATGCCTCAAACCAGCTAGATCTTCCCTCTTCATTTCAGATCTTCTCTGTCTTCCATGAGAGCAAATTGAAGTTGTTTGAGGGCCCCCCACCAGAGACTTCTGAGGCCTATCTCGTGGATGGGGCGCCAGAGTGGGAAGTGTATGAAATAGTTGCATTCCGCCGCGTTAAAAGAAAACTTAAATACCTTGTATCTTGGAAGGGTTTTGATGCTGCAAAGAACAGTTGGGTCCCAGAGCGTGACTGTGTACATGCCCAAGATCTGATTGAAGCCTTCCATAAGCGTTTCCCCAGGCCTCTGTCTCTCAACCTAAACTGACCGTTTCCACAATGAAATTGGCCCCAGCCCACAAGAACTTTTCCCTAGCGCAAGCCCCTGGAGGGGAGTTGAGCCCTGTCAGGAGGAGAGGGTAATGTCATGGTTAAATGACATGATAGTGGGCATAAACCCTAAGGATAGTGCTTGTGACAGGAGGCCCAGAAGGTGAAGCTTCAGGCCCTCCCTGGCCTCAGGCACACAGTAGACCAGCGCTGGGTACAAGCCAAATATTCCCAGGTTGGTACTAGTGAGGTGCCTAACGTCCAGTCCCTTGCATTGGCCCAGGTATTAAAATGGATGAGATATTTAATTAACGCAGACAGTTCGATTTAGTTGCTTGAGGAAAGGGGTTTCAAAACTCATTCCATTATGAAATCATGCATTCAGGTAGGGTACAACTTCGATAAATTACTCAAGTGAAGTCAGTTTGGTGTATTCTACCAATTTGGACAGAAGCATTTAACTATTGATGAATTGGTGCTTGGGACCACTTCAGCAGACCACAAATTACCCTGAAGCTGTTTATATTAGATTTTCGTGACCAACTTACCTTGTTGTTTGACTTTTCCCAATAAAATCCCCCATTTTTACCATTTTCTATTATGTTATTTTAGTTGATCCTGTGCGCAGACCCCTTTGAGGAGGTCTTGTGCTACATTCACCATACCATTTTACATACAGTTTTGGTTAGCCCCTAGTGCACCATTGGTTCGCCCAGGTTCCCTCCAACCTGGGACGCTTACCCCTTCCCCTTTGTGCACCACATCGCTTTTGGTTGGGTATTTTTAAAATGATCACACTTCTTTACTTAAGATATTATTGCTCCAGCACCCTCTGCTGGGCTCTAGTACCTTTTGTATTAACGGCTAGTTCTCTGGCGTTGGACTTGTGCACCAAGCACTACCACGCTGGGAACAGGAGAGTTATGGACACTCTTCTTACATTTTCAATGAAATGGCAGCCGTTGCCATAGAATCATCCATCCTCATCTCAGCAGCAATGGTCTTCCCCATCCTGGCTAGGATTCTGTCATTGAACATCCTTGAGACCTGAACAAAAAGAGTCAGGAAATGTGTCCCTAAAGTTTTCATCTTAATCCAAACTAACCAACCATATTTGGCTAGCGACCTGCTTAGGTAATGTGACTTATTACCCATTAAGGCAGATAATGAACCAACTGACAAATTCGCTAGTTGTAGGTGGCATCACTCACCTTGCAACTTACTATTTACATTCATAATCATTTGGTGATGAAACCCAACCAATCCCAATCGGTTCACTTGATAGTTAATCACTATTAGATGCCACTATTTCGTCGGCAACTCTGGCTTACAAGATCTTGAGCATTTGTCCAGATTGACCTCAACTGATACAACCAAGTGAATATCCTAAAATCACCCAAACATAGCTACTCCAGAATCAGTGCCAACCAATTATAATTCACCTCGCATTAGGGAATTATTCCTTAGCGATTCCTGGTAATCCAGCAGGCTGGGAATATTGGCAAAAAATGCCAACACTTGGGATGTTTAATTTCCTCAAAAGTTACCCCAGCTTTCAGAAATTGCCGCCTTCTCCAAACTGCATCTGGAAAGAAGATTTTTCAGTTGAACCACAGAATGTAACGCCAAGTTCCATGTTATTAAGTCCATACTTTTGTCCAGCCAAGTACTAGCTCATGTGGATCCCAGCCGCCCCTTTATCGTCACCACAGACACTTCCAACTTTGTAGTGAGAGCAGCTCTGTTGCAGGAAGGGAGGGGCGGAGTGGAAAGTCCAGTTGCCTTTTTTTCCAGAAGATGATCCTGGCGCAGCTCAACTAACTATCTATAATAAGTAACTCCTTGCTGTTGTTAATGAGGTCCAGCACTGGCGCCAATATTTGCATGTTTTTATGTGGACCATTTATTGTCCGCACTGGCCATAAGGTGTTTAATTACTACGTCACGCCACAGAAGCTGTCCCCTAGCCAGTCCCAGTGTTTGGAAATCTTGTCAGTGTTCAATTTCCAATATAAATTTTAAGGGTACCCAGAAGCTGTTACCAGACGCTCTATCATGAGACCCTGCCTTTGTAACTGACCCAGCAATAGTTGACGCCCACAATACTCAGGTTTTGATTAAGCCAGAACAGGTAAAGGAGATCCCACTTGCCAACCACCGCTCTGCTCATGATGGAACCTTTGGAGGAGATACTGATACCCATGCAGCGTTATATTATCCCAACCCCTGCAGCTGACTATGTCAAAATCAAGCAGGCCTGCCAGAGGAATGGCGAACTACTGGACAAAGTTTACTAGTTGCTAGATGGAGTCATCCTCCATCAAGACAAGTGGTGGGTACCACAAGGTCCCCTGAGAGAGGAGATTATCTGCGAAACTCATGATCCTCCAACTGCTGGCCACCCTAAAAAGGACAAGACGCTTGAGTTGGTCTGCCGCTCTTACAGTTGGAAGAGCAATTCCGCCGATGTGGCCAAGTTTATAAAGTCCTATTTGACGTGCAACCGCCCAAAACCTAGTTGTCTGAAGAGTGCTGGACTGCTTGTCCCCCTCCAATCTGTGGAGGGCCCTTGGCTTCAGTGTCCATTGAATTTATAGTGGAACTCCCTTATCCCAGGGTTATGAAGCAGTAATGTTTGTTGTGGACTGATTTAACAAGATGGCCCATTTCATCACTTGCAATACCAGAATTACCTTCATTCAGATGGCCGCCTCTTTGTGGACCACATCTCTTGCCTACATGGCCTCCCCAAGGAGATTATCAGAGATTGTGGCCCACAATTCACTTTCCAGTTCTGGGAAGCTTTACTGTTCTTTTTTGAATCTTCCCCTGCCAAACTACAGCCTTTTATCCTCAGTCAGATGGACAGACAGAGAGGGTGAACCAAGGTTTGGAGCAATTATTGCATAGTTATTACAACGCGGAGCAGAACAATTGGCCTCTCACCTTCCGCTGGCGCAATTTGACTATAATGACATTATCCATACCTCTACAGGCACATCCCTCTTTTTTACGGACTATGGGTACAATCCCAGCTATGACTTAAGCCCACGGATTGAGTCCATTGTTGTTGCTGATAATGATTGCGCCAAAGAGCTCAGAGACATACACCAGGCATTGAAGGATGATTTTTTTGACGCTGTGAGAATCTACAAAGCATATGCTGATTGTAAACATCGCAAAGAACCTGAGTGCAAGCTAGATGACTTGGTCATGGTCAATGCCAAGAACCTCCACTTGAAACAGCCCTTCCACAAGTTAGGCCCCAAGCGTATTTCCCTTCAAGATCATTAAGAAGATTGGCCTAGAAGCTTACCATGTTGATATACCCCCTTCTATAAAAGTGTTCAGCACCCTTTATGAGTGCCTACTGACCCCCTTTAAGGGTCCCATGCCATCCCACCCTGATTCTGTAATAGTAGATGGAAACCCCAATATGAGATCAATGCTGTTCTTGTTTTCAGCCTCTCTTGATGTCACCACCAGTATTAAGTGTCCTGGAAAGGTTACTGTTATAAAATCGCCATATTTGGGAGATATGCCAATGAATTTTTGCACAGGGTTCAACCCACTGAGCAAATAGGGCCAACGATATGATGAACGTTGTCCTCAACACAACTGAATAGACTTATAAATATATAAATATATATGGAGAACTCACTCCCAAAATACTCTTTTATTTGATATCTTAATACAGCAGATTCTCACTGTTCTACTCAATTCTAAACAACTAACAACCTCCTACTCTTGATCATCTCATCCTGCTTGTATTGTAGCAACTTTGGATGGTACCACTTTCATGGCTTAGTAATTCACTTCACCATATATCATTGGTTCCTTCAATTCTTCATTCATTAATTTGTGACCACCTAATTTGGCCGATTTCCCAGTAACCCAATATCGCCTTATTTCGAAGTGCTTAAATTAATCATACTCATAACTATTTGGCAGATTCCATTCATTCCACTATATTGACTCAGGGCTTATCATCCAGTCATATCAGAATCGCAACAGTCATAATAAGACTGTAACATCTGGGTATCAAATAGAGCTGTTCCAATGCTCAGGATCTAATCTGCAGCTTCAATTTTAGGTTCCTCGATGCTGTAAGGACCTTTCACCTAAAGCTCCTTAGCTGCCATGAAGCTACCGACCCCAGAAGAACTTTATTTTTGGCTAAAACTCCCTCAGGTGGCGTAGAACCCATCCAAGTGCATAGGGAGATTTCACAGTTAATGACATATTTTTTTTAGTACTAGATGGTCCCAACCCAAGGGGGGATTCATCGATGTACAGTTAATGACATATTCCTGGTGTAGAACGCTCCACCAAATCTAAGCACAATAAGCCCTTGGAGCCAAGGCCAAGCCCTTGAGAGTCTCAAATGAACTCTCTAAGTTCATTGACAAAATTTTGTTCTGGCTTTGCCAGACAAGGCTGAGGAAAATGGTGCCATAGTGGCTAAAAAGCTGGCGAAAATTGGCTCAAAAATATAGAAATAAGCTGGTATGAGGTTACAGAATTTGGCTGAATTTGCAAAATCTTGATTTTGCTAAAAGGCGAAAACTTCCTGGCTTGATTAGTTTTTGTTAATTGTTTAAAAATATTGTGAATTTTCCCTTTATATTCACGCCCAAGTTGAGAGATGCTTTTGCTTTTCACAGATAAACAGGTAAATTTTAATAAAGTTATGGTATATTTGCTGAAGTATCCCCATACTAAATAAAAAAAATCAATAAAAATATACTGGTTAAAGCTTCTGCAATGGCCAGACTCTACTTTCAGCTCTGATATGACCAACCCTTTAAAACAAAAATGCCACACACACTGAGGCCTATTCTTCCAATTCCACTGTGCTCTATTTCACCGCTTTCTGATGCAGTAATATTGTCAAATCTTTAAGCTTTAAGGACTCTTGTCTCTGATAGTTTGGTTTAGTTTGCTTGCACTTTACTAAAAAACTTATATGGAAATAAAATGAGATAACCTGGGATGTTGCTTGAGCTGCTTGGCCATTTTGCCTTGTTTTGGAAGCTTTTTGTCTGGCACTTTTCCTCCTGCGACCTCCTGCACTCAGTTTCCTATTACAATGGTTGGTGTTTAGGTTGATTCAATGAGCTCAATAGTTTTATATAAATAGTTTATGTTTTAGTTAACTCAAATGAATCGTTTGTTTTTTGGCTAAGTGGGTGGTAGCTTTATATTGATTCAATTAATTAATCTCCTCATTCTGCTCGACATAACTTTCTGAGCAAAATTACACAAATTTATAAAAACAAATTGAATTTGCCCATTGTAGTTTTGCTCCGATGTCCTTGGATTCTCTGCAGGCTGCTCCAGCGTGAGGCAGCAACAAAACTCCCCCGCCATTTTCTGTCCGGCAGGAAAATGTGCTAGGACTGGTTCACCCAGTCATGCCAAACCTATGGGACAATTCGTTATGCCCAAAGACCTAGACGCCCACCTTGCTCGTACCCAAGCAGTACCTTGCTGCCCTCTAGTGCTCCCCCAGAGCAACATGCGCTATGGCCTAAGGGTCAAATATGGGAAACTATTCCCATACCATGACCATGCCATTATTGAAATGGCACAGGTGGTGATGACACCCACCAGTTTTATAGATTTCTGCCCCTACAAGAGGTATTTCAACCTTGGCTTCACCTGCAAAGCCAACGCTGACACTGCAGCAACTGTGCCCCTGGTATTCCAGGGCACCCCTCTCCCCACAACTTGGACTCAGCTCCCAGCAGACACCACCTTGGTGGTTCAGTTTGCTGGCTTGCCCACCCACCTACCCCCTGAAGTGCTCCACCAGGAGCTGATGGACAGTTTGGCAGCCTATGCCTCCAACCCCATCTTACAATTTGTGGTCCCAAATGGGGCCACATGACTCGCTGGGCCTCAGGCATATGCCATGATCAGCCCTGAATTTAATAAAATCGCGTTGTCAATTCCGCCATGCACCATTATTCCCTCAGCACCTGACCATCCATTTTTGGGCCCGCGTCAAGGGTGGGCAGATGATCTGTCCATCATGTTTCGAGTTAGACCAATTGAAATGCAAGTGCCCCTCATCAACTACTTCTGGCAGATTGGTCAACTCATCCGCCAACCTCCAATCTGATTCCCACCCTGTACAATTTCTGGTATGGGGCACAATCCTACCTCCCCCACCCCCAAAGCCTGTTGCTGCAGCTGCACCTGCAGCCACCAATAAGCCTCCTCCTCACCCCAATGCCATAAATAATTCCACCAATTAAGCATCAGATTGGATCCCAGTTTGATCCCATGCTTCCTCAAATGAATCAACCAAACCTCAACTGTACGCTGATTCCCCAATCCAATTCAACCAAAACCCATGGGAATTATAGGCTAAAAATTAACAAATCAGGTAAGTTCATTGAAGAACCATCTCTGCAAATTAAGTGGTTCATTAATGCAGAATGGGACGCCAGATACCTCCCTCAACTATCAACCCCATAGCCAAATGCTGATTTGTTTTGCAGTTATCACCAGCTTGCAGTCAAAGCAGCTGCAACACCAGATTGTCATCCCCTGCGTAAAGCCATCACTAAATCAGTAGCAATGCTCACTGTTGGAATCCAGCAAGGGTTATGCTCACTGGTGCTTTGCGTCACTGGATCCCACAATGGAATATTTAAAATAAATAATAAACTACTAATAAAACTAAGTTTTTAATTTTTTTTTTATTTGCATGGGGCAAGCCAGAAAAAGCTCCCCTATTTGATACTAGTATTTCATATTTAAACTAGTTCAAATATTGGAGCCATGGGAATTTGGGGCTATAGTATTAAAAAGCTGAGTCGTCCAAATTAGGAAATATAAGCTTTCAGCCTACCAGAATGAGGGTAAATATTTTGTGGAAAAACCAACCCGTGTGGTAATGATTTGATAAATTGCACCCAATCACCAGCAGGTAAAATCCTCTCACCTCAGGGGAGAACATACCTGTGTGGTAATGGACACCTCAAATTTGGCCAAGGAGTCAGAGCAATCCTACTATCAGTTCTTACCTTATTAAGCTGATTTTGATTATAAAACATATTTTCAATGGGTAGGGCTCCACCGAGAATCCGCCAGGGTCTTTTGGCTGATGGTACTCATATCCTCTTTAACCATAGTATTGTTAGAAGACTGGACATGTAATTGGCTGATAGTAGTAATGGATTTGGGGGCATTTTTAACTCCAACATTCTTTTTCAAAAGTTAATAAGGAGAATGTCTGACATTGCCCCCCTCAAGAATGTTGGGGGGAGTGTAGGTCCATAGGAAGCGGCCATGTACCTAGTTTATGGTAACTCCCGTGGCTAACGATTTAAGGGAGTATTCATTGCCTCTTTTGTAGGTGATGGAGAAAGGTCCCTCCCAAATCGAGCCAAACTTACCACTTTTTGGAGTAATTCAGTTCTGGTAGTATAACACCTTATCAGCCACTTGAAATGTAGGAAGGGGGTGCGGAGCTCATTGGCAGCCTGCCCTTCTTTAGTCACCATTTTTGCTAAGTTGGTCATAGCTTAAGCTTAGAGTTGAATAATTCGCTGAGCCAATTTTCTCATGACCTTCTCAGGTTGGCCAACTGTGGAAGAAAATACCTCTTTAGCTAAAAGGGCAGGTATTCCTGGTTCCCGCCCATACAAGACGCAGAATGGGGACATTTTCAGGATTTGGTGATAACTAATCTGGTAAGCCATAAGGCACTGGGTAAGAATTGATACCAGTGAAGTGGATCAGAAGAGGCCCTTTTATGGAGGATAGAAACTAAGGTTCCATTGGCTCTTTCCACTGCCCCATTGGTAGATGGATTGTGCGGAGCTGAAAAGAGTTGTTGGGCTCCCATGAAGATATTGAGAAGTTTGACTACTCTGGAGTTAAAATTTTTGCCATTATCACAGAGTAGTACTTGGGGGCAGCCATGCTGAGCGAAAATGTGTTGGTATAGGAAAATGGCGGTTGCCTTGGCTGTTTGGGCAGGAAGTGCCACAGCTTCAACCCACTTAGTGAAGTGGTCGATGGCTACTAGGATAAAGCGGTTGCCACTAGTAGACTGTGGAAGGGGACCTTTGACATCCAAACTAATAGTGTGGAAAGGTTGTTGCGGGGTAGTTGGTTGATATTGGTATCTATTCTTGAAACCAGATTATTTTCTGCACGTAAGGCAGGCTTCCAAGACATCAACTATACCTTCCATCATTCCATCCCAATAGTATCAATCCTTAAGCCACTCATAAGTTTTCTTTACCCCTCCATGGCCTAAAATGGAGTATGCTTTGAGGATGGCAGGTACGTGTTCTGAGGGCCAGAGGTAAGGCAGCCACTTTGCCCCCACCTGCTTATACAACTTCCCATTTTCCACTTTGGTGTTGTGCAAGTGGCGGGCTAACATCTTCTGAACCAGATCGTCTTCATCCTCCCATTCATTGGGGGTCATTAATAGATCATGTAACCTTTCTGCCTCGCTATTATCCAAATGGAGGACTGGCAGGCGAGACAACCCATCCACATTCATATGACGAGTTCTGGCATGGTGTTTGATTTTCATATCATAAGGCTGGAGCTTTAGAGCCCAGCGAGCTAACCGCCCAGTAGGGTTCTTCATATTTTGTAGCCACTTCAATGAAGCGTGGTCAGTAACTACAGTGAAGGTGGTCCCATAGAGGAAAGGCCAATAGTGCTTTACAGCCAACAAAACAGCTAGGCACTCCTTTTCTGTTACACTATAGTTGCGTTTGGGCTTTGAAAGCATCTTAAAGAAATAAGATACCAGATGATCAATACTGTTTTCATCTAGTTGGGCTAAGATGTCCCCAACAGCATAGTCCGAGGCATCCATAAACACAATAAAGGGTTTTTTGTAATCTGGGTACCGTAGGATAGGGCGTCATTGTAGTAGCTGCTTCAGGGTCTCTGTTGGGATTTGAGATAAAAATCGTCTCAAATTCTCGTCTTCCAAATCTGGCTTTACCAAGTTGGTTGTCAATTCCAGCCAAGATAAAACTTTTTCTGGATCAACCTTACCTAGTACTGAGTCACGTGGAGCGGGCTTTCCACCTTCTCAGTCAGGTGAGCGATGATATCCATTGAGGATGCCCTCGAAGAGGCCTTTCTGGAAGGTTACTAAAGATCCTGATTGGATGAGGCTCCAAAGATCCCAAAGGCATCGAGTTCCAACTCACCAAATAAATATCAAAGCATTTTTTATTAATAAAATATTTAGTAAACTACCCTTTATTTTCCGTTTCCTCTTTGGTGCTCATTTCCAGTATTCCAGCTTTGAGCCACCATGAACCCTGGCGCCAGTCAGAAGAACTGTAGCACTGGCAAAGTGGTGCTCACTACAGGGGGCTCTGGGCTGACCCAGTGAAAACGTCGATCACAACAAAATGGAAACTAACAGCAACCCTGAAGACCAAATGACTGGTCAATCAAGGAGCATTTCTCAATGGGTTAGTTCTACCTGATACACAACGCCGCCATCACAGACAGAAAGGTTATAGTTCCGCGCCACCTTCCAATTCTTGCTGCCCTCCCTAGACAGGGGCCAATATCAGCTTCAGCTTGAACACACCCACAATGTCATCAAACAACTAGTCCTCGGCATTTATTCTGAGGGTGTCCGCTCCAGCCACTCCCGCGCCTCCACCATGCCATCCACAATGTGGGACCTCTACTCGACAGCTGCATTACCTGCTGGAGAGCTTACCTTGGGGCCTGATCACTACCTTCGTAATTTTGTTCACCCCGCAATTCATCACCTCCTCCAGTTAGTAGGATTACACCATCAGGAGGTCTCTCAGCACCTAGGGCTCACCCAAAATTTACATTTGTATATCATCAACTTCTATGATGCTGCCTCCTCCTTCATGCATGACAATCGTGAAGCTATACTCAATAACTGGTGACTAATCAATGATATACGCGATCAATTGGTGGTGTTAGATAGCAGCCTCTCCGGCTACCTCGAGGAGCAATTTTGCCAAAATGCTCAGCGGTTCAAAGCAACATGGGCCCAGCGCTTACAACAAGTCAAGGAACTGCTACAATCCCTACAACAGCGCTACCAAGAGCTGGCCTCTCATGACTACTCCCCTGCGGCTGTCAGGTCTGAAGGGCCTAGGGGGCCAGAAGGTCCCAAGGGACGTCAGGGACCAGCAGGCCCCAAGGCTCCGCGTGGGCCTCAAGGGCCCTCCAGCCCCCCTGACCTTGGGTGAACCTGAAGACCCCTGGCAACAGGATATGATAACCACTCTGGCCGCCCTGCGGGACCAGATCCAGAAGGTGGCCTTGGGATGCAAGCTCCGAATGGATGGTGTTCCCCTTGACTCCAGGGTTTCCATCAAAGTGCTATTGGATGAGATGGATAACCTCAGCGCTTTCACGAGGCTCACCAACGCTCACCTCTCCCAGCTCAAGAAAATGTGTCGTGGGTTTAAAACCCAGTTGGCCACCATCAAAAACCAGCTTCAACTACAGAATGCCAAAATTCAGTCCTTAAAGGATTAGGTTGCCAGTAAGGCATCCGCTTCCACCCTCAGTCAAAATTGGGAATACATCCAAGAAGACTTAGAAGGCTTGCAGAGGTGGCTAGATCAACGGGCTCCTCAAGAATATGCAGAAACAGAGATCTCGGAGCTGACACCTATCCCAGGCATCAACACCCCCTCTACTCCTATTGTCACTAACTTTAAACCTAGCTTCAAGGAGAAGTTCACCCCCAGATGGGAGAGCATCGCCTCCTTCTAGTATGCCTACGAGAGTTCTATGGAGGAGGCCACCAACCAACAAAAGGTGAAGCACATCCACTCATGCCTAGACAGCACCGCCTGGGAAATTATGACTCCCCATCTGAAGGAGTGTAACACCTGGGAACAAGTACGCACCGCCCTGATCCAAACGTTCAGCAGTAACAAAACCTTGGCCAACCAGAAGCAAGCGTTCATGGGCATTCGACTTAACAAAGGAGAAAACACCATGGAGTTTGCCAACTGGTTCTACGTGCAGGCTCAACCTTTGATTACAACAAGCCATATCACACTGGAAGACGCCATTACCGCCATCATCTCCACCCTGGGGTCCTATCCTGAGGTCCAGATGCACATGATCGGGCAAAATAATGGGTTCGCTTGCATCAGAGAGATCAAGGAGGCCCTCAACGAGATTCCTGCCTCGATCCTGAACTCTAAGGCTGTGGCCGCTGGCCCCTCTAACCTCCCTAGGGTCAATGTAGTCGAGAACCAGAAAACCCCCCATCCGTGGTGCACCTATTGCAATGGCTTTAGGCATAGCGCCAAAACTTGTTGGAAACGTCTAGCTGAGGAGGCGGGAAAAGGGCAGTCAGCATGAAGGACGGGGCGCTCCATGCTGACACCCCTGTCCAGCCTCAAGTAACCCCTACACACAAACCGAAAGCTGTTAACCCCAAAGAAGTAGCTGCAGTATCTAATGACAATAAAGACATTGATACTGCTTACTCTTCTTCTGATGATTCTCCTATGTTCCTTACGTTGCCACCTCATATGGAAGTTTAGTCACCCAAGTCGCCATCTGGGTCCACAAGATTCCAATTTACACCATATTTGACAGTGGCTCCCCGTGAAAGTTATCTCTTCCAAGCTGATAAAACGCATCAAGGTTGCCCCTGACATGCCGCACTACATGGAGTATGGCACAGCTGGCCCTCAGTGCACCCAATCCATAGGGGCCTATTCCTCTCTACCAATTCGGTTCAGGAAGCTCACTTTGGATACAACTGCCATCGCTTTGGACAACGTCAGCTATGATCTACTCCTCAGAACCCAGTTTCTTTGAGACTATTAAGCTGTTATCCACTACAATGGTGGTTTCCTCTCCTTCTAGGACACTGAGTCCCTCTGGTTTTTGAAGCTGTCCACAACTCTAGGGCGGACGTCAAGGCCTGAGCCTGCCTACTTGAGACTGCAGGACAAATCAATTGGCTTGAGTACCACATCTGGGGCTCTCAAGTCTGGCTGCCCCCTCCTGCTGTGGATGGATCTGAGGGGATGCCAGTCTACTTGCCCCAGGCCACTACCGTGCCCCCAAAATCTCAGGTCATTGTTGACACCCAGGTCCACATCAACATTCCCTTGGGGTATTTACTGGAGGTCCGAGGTCTGGATAACCCATCTCCCAAGGAAGTGCTGACCTGCCCCGGAATCCTTGATCCAGCATATGCCGGATTGATATCAGTGTTGCTAGCCAACCTGACTGACAAACCAAAAGTTATAGGACCTAACCAACCTGCCGCTTACGTTCACCTGTTACCAATGGGGGCTGTTGCTGATGTCCGAAGCTTTGGGGAATTGAGGGACCTTGGCTTGGAGTCGCCATCCTCAGTTAACTTGGTTGACGCTAACATAGGGAAGGACCTCTCTGATGAACAGCGACTTAAGGTTCAGGAGCTCCTGAAGGAGTACTCGGATCTATTCTCCACTTTGACCTACAATTTTGGAAGGATGAATGGAGTCCTCCACCATGTAGAAACTGGGGATGCCCCCATTTCAGTCCTGGCCTTACCGCAAGAGCAAGGTCAAAGAGGCCCAGGTCATGGTAGAACTCAAACAGCTGCTTGATGCGGGGCTCTTGGTTCCCTCGCGTAGCCCTTGGTCCTCCCTGCTGTTGCTGGTCTGAAAGAAGGATGGCAAGCACCAGGTGGTGATGGATTATTGATGGCTCAACTCCATCACCAAGAAGGATAGCTATCCTCTGCCCCATATCGGTGACTCACTCTGACTGCTTGCGGGTTCCCAGTACTTCTCAGCCATGGACCTCACCAGAGGGTATTGCAGGTTGAGCTTGCTCTCAAAGACCAAGCCAAGTGTGCTCTAATTGCCCATGAAGGGCTGTTCGAGCCTACCCGGATGCCCCAAGGCCTCTGCAACGCCCCAGCCACGTTCCAGTGCGCCATGGATGGGATCCTTAGGACCTGAAGCTCTCCTGTGTCCTGGTCTACCTGGACAACATCACCATTTTTTTGCGAACTTTTAATGGACATGTCGACCACCTTAAGGAAGTCTTTGAGCGTCTCTGGAAGGCCTCCATCAAGCTCAAGCTCTCAAAGTGCTCCTTCTTCCAGAATGAGCTAGAATTCCTAGGCCATAAGGTCTCCAAACGTGGCATTCAACCTATCCCCAATAAGGGTGATGCTATAGAAAAAATGTCGCGCCCCCAAAGCCTATGAGATATTCAAGTCTTACTAGGTATGGTGGGCTATTACCGTCAGTTCATCCCTTGGTTTGCTGACCTTGCTGAGCCACTGTTCTACCTTCTACAAAAAAATGTTCCATTCAAATGGCGACCTGAGCAGGAGCAGGTCTTCAACGCTCTACATACGCCTTTATGTACTAAACCTGTTCTAGTTCTTCCCCGTTTTGACAAGCCCTTCTTTCTGTTCACAGATGCTAGCGATGTCACTATGGGGGCTATCCTGGCTCAGCACAATGAGAACCAGGTCGACCATCCCATTGCTTATTTTAGCAAGACCCTAAGAAAGGCTGAGCGAAACTAAAGCGTCACTGAGAGGGAATGCCTAGCCGTTCTGTTAGCTATCAAGCATTTTTGGCCCTACCTCTACAGCACCCATTTTACTAACATTACTGAACATTTTTCCCTTCAATGGCTGCATCAAATGAAAGACCTGGATGGACGGCTGGCCAGGTGGGTCCCCTCCCCACTGGTCTACATGGTCACAAGTATATTATTCTTGCCATAGACCATCTGACTAATTGGGTCAAGGCAATCTCAGTTCCAGCAGCCACGGCTAAAGCTACCGCCTTGTTCCTTGTTCACATCATTTTCACCCAGCATGAGTGCCCCCAGATCTTGCTCTCGGACAATGGTTTGAACTTCACCTCCCAGGTAGTACAGGAGCTAACTTTGCTATTTGGAACCACCCAGAGTTTTGCTGCTCCCTACCACCCTTCTACTAATGGGGTGGTAGAAAGGGCTAACGGAACTCTTGTCTCCATCCTGCGTAAGTTGGCCACCTCTGATCCTGGCCGCTGGAACCATTATTTTCCCAGCGCCATGCTTGCATACTGAGTAAGCTACCACCATGTCATCAAAATGTCCCCATTCGAAGCCCTGTATGGGCGTGCCCCACGACTACCCAGTAGCATCCAGCCCCTGTTCAAAGCCTCCACTCCTGAGAATGCCAATTTAAATATGAGATCACTTACCAATGAAATTGTCCAGCTCCAAGCCCAAGCCTCTCAAGGCATTATTATCATTACTGGAAGAGAGACATCCCAATCAAATCTCTGATGACCCTCCCTACCAGAATTCCAACTAGGTGACCTCATTTTCTTTTATCATCATCAACCTGGGGGCTGACAGAACAAGCTCAATGTACTGTGGTCTGGGCCCTACAGAGTGATACACAAGGTGAAGTCTGAATACTCCATTGCTGATACCAAGCAAGGGACTGTTGTAAACCAAGTGCATGGTCAGTTCCTCCGGCTGTACTCCCCCCCTCTGACAGGATCTTGAAGGGGGCCTTGTCAGGATTTGAGATAAAAATCGTCTTGAATTCCCGTCTTCTGAATCTGGCTGTACCGAGTTGGTCATCAATTCCAGCCAAGATAAAACTTTTCTGGATCACCCTTACCTAGTACTGAGTCACGTGGAGCGGGCTTTTCACCTTCTCAGTCAGGTGAGCAACAATATCCATTGAGGATGCCCTCAAAGAGGCCTTTCCAGAAGGTTACTAAAGATCCTAATCAGATGAGGCTCTGAAGATCCCAAAGGCATTGAGTCCCAATGCACCCTATAAATATCGAAGCATTTTGAATTAATAAAATATTTGGTAAACTAACCTTTATTTTCTGTTTCTTCTTCGGTGCTCATTTCCAATTTTCCATCTTTGAGCCATCGCGAACCCCGGCGCCAGTCAGAAGAACTGTAGTGCCAACAGTCTCAAAAGCGGCTTTTTGTTCAGCGCTCATTGGAAGGGATATTCTTCTTCAGTAAGCGAACAATGGGCTCACTGAGTTGCAAGAACTAAGGGATGAACTGATGGTAAACCCCATCATCCCTAGAAATACCTGTATATCCCGCAAATCTTAAGGGGGAGGCATATTTGCAATGGCTTTGACCCTGTTCTGTAGTGGTTGAATTCCTTTTTGCGAAATGGTGTGGCCAAGGAAATCCAATTTTTGCTGGAAGAAGGTGCACTTTGATTTTTTTAATTTGATATTTGAATTATGTAGCCTTCCAAACACCTCCTTCAAGTGATCCAGGTGGTCATTGAAGGTTTTTGAGAACACAGTAATATTGTCAAGATAAACGATAACACAGGTTAGCTTTAAGTCTTGCAAGATGTGATCCATCGCATGCTGAAAAGATGCAGGTGCATTGCACAACCCTTGAGGTAATCGAGTGGGTTGGTAAAGACCTTCACTGCAAATGAGAGCGCATTTCTCCTGATCCTGTGGAGAAAGGTCCATTTGCCAATAGCCACTGGCCAAGTACATGGCTGAGAAGAAGTTCAAGCCAGATAGTTGGGCTAGGGCGTCATCAATGCGTGGGATAAAATAGCTATCCTTCTTTGTGAGATTATTTAGCTTGCGGTAGTCCATGACTATCCGGTGACCTCCATCTTTCTTCTTAATTAACAACAGTGGGTAAGACCAAGGGATTTGAGAGGGAACTAGTAACCCCGCATCCAGTAACTGTGTGAGTTCCATCCTCATATGCTGTTCCTCCACCTTTGACTTGTGATATGGTTTTGACCAAATGGGATGAGCATCACCCACATCAATGGTCTGGCACCAGCCCTTCATGTGGCCATAGTCGTGAGCTGACTTTGAGAATATGTCACTATAGTCATCAAGGAGATTATGAACTTTCTACAGCTCATCTGGGGTCAGCTCATCTGAAATATGGATGTTTGGTAAGGTTCACACCAGGCGGTCCGAGGGTAAACCCAAATCCGCCATTGACCCTATGGAGTGGATTTGTTCAACGTCCTCCAAAGGGATTAAAAATCCTCAGCCAACCTCTTGGTGTTTCTGTATGATCATGTCCTTTGCGGTGAGGTTTCCCAACAGTAGAGTAATAGGTCGCTGGTAGGCTGGGTTTAGTAGCCCAGGTAATATGCGAGGCTCCAAAGGACTAAGGCCCTCAACACTTATGAGGTGCAACAAACAGTGGCGTGGGATTTGGAGCGTGATTTTCGTGTCAACCACTCGTTGTTACACCCGGCTTAATCACCACCTCATCAGCTGCATAAAA
>JAKSZP010011270.1:0-33759 GCA_022478985.1 Massospora cicadina | reverse complement strand
TTACCCAGGACGACCTCACCCACGTGGTAGACAAGCGCTGGGTAACAGCCCTCCCTCTTCAGATTCCTCCCTCAGTGCTCACACTCACCTCAGCAGAACTAGTACATTTAATCAGGGAAATTTGTGCTAAGATCGCCAAAATGAAGTTGATCAGTCTGATATCGAGTGTAAACAAGCCCAATGATTATATCCACATAGTTGAAAAGGGACAAAGACCGATTCATCAGGTGGAATTGCTGACAGTTTTGTTTCAGCCAACACTGCAATTGTCAAAATTAACCTCCTCCCAAATTCATTGGGGATGATCCCTGACATGCAGGTAGTAGCATTGGATACCATCACCGAGGGTTCAAAGCTCCCTTCCAGCAAATTGGGCATTGCGGCTGACACAATGCTTTTGACTGAACAAATGGCCCAGTGACCAGGCACGGGTGGGTTAGGCATCCTGAACCTGTTCCCAACCAATTGGGACCACCCCTACGTGGGGTGGCCCTGGGGGATTCCCGCTGCTCATCGGGCCAAACACCATTGTGCCAAAAGTCAGAAATTCAGTCAAGTCTCGGTTTGGGCGTTTGAGGTCAATCTGACAGCAACTCAGCCTACCACCAAATTCTTTGATGTTGGTTCCCAGTGAACTTATCTGCCCCCATTCCCAAATAATTCGCCAGTTAGGTCAAAATTGAGGGTCTCAATCCTGGCCTGTCCCTGCATCAATTGACCACTATTTTTTCAGTTGTATCACAATGAGAAAATTGTTGGTCGATTTTCTTCACTTTCCTTTACAATAAAAAATTTGCCCCAAACACTATCAACTTTGATTTTATTGATATACTTCTGGCTGCATTCCTGATGGCTTTTCTCTGGTGGCCCATCAGTCCTTATACCAGATGGGATCTACCAGTATTGATGGTCATTATGGCCACTACCGTCGTAAACTGGATTCAGAGAACTAGATATTTCTGCCGATTCAGCCCTGTCATTACAAAATTTTCCAACAATATACTGGGATCTTGTGGCCGTACATCCACCATCTCCAAGCAAGGATCCGCCCCCTTGTCTCCCCAGTTTAATTAAACCCATCTATTGGTGACCTTGTAGAAACCATATCTTTGGTACCACCCCCTGCAGTAAGACCTCCAGTGTCTGGGGCGGTCTCCATTTGGTTCATTCTCAGTTTCCTATTCACTATTACCCTACACCAACAATTTATCGTTTCCTAATGCCCAGCTCCATACAATGTCATACGTGTGGCAATGCCTCTGCATTCTAGCTTGCTTTTTGAGTGCTTGCGCATCCTGACTGGCATGCCAGTCTAAACTTTTTATGCCGTTTTCATGGCAGATTCCCACCTATAGTTTGGGGGAGAGGACCTACCACGTCCAAACTTATGGTGTGGAAGGGTTGGTGGGGCGTCGTAGGTTGCTTTGATATTGGGTCTTGCAGCTGGTTTGTTTTTTACAGGTCAGGAATGCATCTAAGACTTCAGTTATGGTCTTCATAATGCCCTCCCAATAGTACCACTTGTCAGATTCTGTGGTTGACTAAAAAATAACCCTTTGACAACCCACATATTGGGACAATTTTTCGTCCTAATGCTTAAGCTAATAATCTAATTAAAACCTATTTCAATATCATGGCTCAGGCCAACTATCACAACGTGGATTTATTTATATTACTAAAGCTTGGGCTGAATACCCCCGCACATCTAGGTCAACTTTCTCTTCAACTTCTCAACTGGGCCAATCAACTCAACATATATTTATTAATTATTTTATCAATAGCATGGGCCAAATACATTTGCACAGTTGGGCTGATTATTACGCCCCAAACCTTGAAAACTATTTCTACCTTAATCAGGACTATTACTTAAGTAATCTTATACATAATTGTTCAGGACTAACCCAAAGTTAATGTTTAAAAGTCCCATGGACAATCAGACAAACAAAAACGTAACCAATTTCCCACCTTAGGGCAAATTTTGTATGTTGGTACATGTAGTTGGCATAATAGCACTTGAACATGGACTGCCCAGATGGGAGTACCTAGTGCTATCAAGAGGTCCAGTTGACATCCCAATTAGGGAGTCGTTTACATCAGCAGTATAACAAAAACATATTTGGAGCTGGTCCTAAAATAATTTCATATGTCAATATGCATAAATAGCATGATAGCACTTGCGCATGGACTTCCCAGATGGGAGTGCCTAGTGCTATCAAGAGAGGCTTGTCAATGGCCCATTAAGGGTACATCATTTATTTTAATTGACCACAAAATCTCCCAGAATTTGTATTTCATCAGCAGTATGATGAGACTCATTTTGAGACAATTGTTATGGTTTAAATGACATCATAGTGGAGACCAACCCTAAGGATAATGCTGGGTGACAGGAGGCCCTAAAGGTGAAGCTTCAGACACTCTCTGACCTCAGTCACACACCAGACCAACGCTGGGCACAAGCTAAATATGCTCAGGTTGGTATTAGTGTAGTGCAGAACGCCCAGCCCCTTTTGTCAGACCAGGAATTAAAGTGAATGGCATATTTAATTAACAATGACACTATTTGGTTGATTGAGGTCCGGGGGTTCAAAACCTGTTCCATTTATGAAACTATGCATTTGGGTCATATCCAACTTCAATTGATTACTTGTTTGAAGTTAATTTCAGTGTATTCTACCAATTTGGATGGTAGTTTTTTCCTATTGGTGAATTGGTGCTTGGGCCCACTTCAGCAAACCACAAATTTCAATGACAAAATTTAAATCTGTTTTCCATGACCAACATTCCTTGTTGGTCGACTTTCCACATTAAAATTCCACAAATTCCCATTTTTTATTTAAAAATGTTATTTTGGACAATCCTGTGTTCAAACCTCTTTGAGGAGGTCTCATGCTACGTTGACCAATGAATCACAAATATGATTAGGTTATCTCTTCATGCACCGCTGGGTCACCCAGGTTCCCTATAAACTGGGATGCTTCCCCTTTTCCCTTTGCGCACTGCATCAGTTTTGGATGGTTATTTAAACCAATAATCGCCCTCTTTTTCTTGAGTTATTATTGCTCCAGCACCTTCCTCTGGGCTCTAGTAACTCTCATACTAACGGCTAGTTCCATGGCGTTGGCCTTATGCACCGTGCACTACCAAGCTGGGAACAGGAGGTTATAGACACTCTCCTTACACTGATCCTAGGCCCATTTTGCACGCTCATTGTTGCAATTTTCATCCCTAAAAAACCCTTTTGTCATAGATTTGGTGCATTGCAAAATTGAAAAAATCCTCAATCTCTGGTAGAATCAAGAAAATACCAGAACAAAGTGCAAGAATTATCAAACAAAGATGAGCTTAGCTCCAAAAGTGGCAATAATCATTTGAGTAAAATTGAGAAGGAACAGAATGATTTAGGTGCTGAATGATGCACTGAAAAGGAAAATGATCAAAACAAAAGAAAAACGGAGCCATCAAGCAAACAGGAAATTTAGTCCACCGATGGTAATGAAGGTTTGGACTCCACCAAAGCGCACAGGAGCCTTGAAACCAATGATCCTGATACCAAAGGCTCCACACACCGCCGCAGTGCACAAATTCAGGAACTTGAGAAAATAAATGCCCAAGAGAGAAATCAATAGAAGAAGAGACTGTTCCAAAGTTCCTGAAGAAGATACAATATTTTTCCAATCAACTATAAAATTATCCACTCAATTTATTTTACATCCTGATTCATTAGTATTTAGTATAAAAATATCAAGTTTTTATCTGAAATAAACAGTCTATTTCACAGAATCTTAAGTTTGTCCTTTATTTGGTAATGACTGCAAGTAACTATTCTGGGATTAACCTGTTTTGAAGAAGACACTCGTTTTGAGAAGGACTACTTGTAAAGTTAGGCTTGCAAGGAAAGAGGTTGAGATAAGCTCCATTGGGTCAAGGGAAGATTCCAATGTACACAGGATATATCACAAACAAGACACACAGTTGGCATGCGAGTGTCAAGTTTACAGCTCTCTCAGGTCATTTAAGCTGAGTTGGTTAGTGTCAAATCTGTGCAACTGATTACCCCTTTCGACGCCCCAAGTTCAAAATCTCCAGAATTAAGCAAGCAGAACCCAGTGCGGCAAGAATGGTGCTCACTACAGGGATGATGCCAACCACAAAGTTGAGAAGAGAGTTCAGGGCAAACGGAAATGCCTAGTATTGAGACCATGGAGGTATACCATGGTGAAGAAGCAGCAGGAAGCCTATCCCCAACTGAAAAAGAGATTATTGAGGCAAGGCTGCAAGCGTTGGAAAAAAAGTAGTGGAGTTGAGGTTGTACCTAGATTGGGTTTCAAACACTGCTCGATGGGCTCAAGTGGCCACTACCCCAATGTTATGACACATACTAGTCACTAGAAGAGTTGAAACTAATATGAAGGAACTTGAGGAACGGGTCCAACACCTTGAATTAGAAAATGGAATAAATGTGCGAACATTGAATGAGTATGGTGAATGATTAGACCACCATGAGACTATATTGGATGACATTGATTGAAACTTGGAGGAAATTAAGGATAAGCTTCAAGTGAAACCACAGCCTGCTTCCAGCCCTTCATTAGAAACCTCACGTTTGAAAATGC
This sequence comes from Massospora cicadina, assembly GCA_022478985.1. Lineage (NCBI taxonomy): Eukaryota > Fungi > Entomophthoromycota > Entomophthoromycetes > Entomophthorales > Entomophthoraceae > Massospora > Massospora cicadina. The sequence continues at coordinate 29,146 of JAKSZP010011270.1, read as the reverse complement.
CAGTGTTAGCTGCACAGGGAACAACATCTTCACAACATCAAAAAAGCGCTTCAATAGAGAAAGATCTGAACTTTAAACCATATTTCAAAACCATTTTCACTCTTGGTGAGGGAACAATAGCTAAGATTTTACAAATGTACGAGAACAGCATGGATGGCGCTAGTGACAAGCAAAAGGCTCATAACGTCCAAGGCTGCATGAGCCATGAAGCGCAGGAGATACTCAGTGTTAGTTTACGCCCTGGTTTGACCTGGACTGAGGTCAAGGGAATCCTGTTATCAGAATTTGGTAGCGTGCAGGATGTTGAGAATATTAATCAAGAGTTCATATTGATAAAAATGGGCACGACAGAGACTGTTGCAAACTATGCTGCTTGATACTACCTTTGAGCACAACAACTATGGACCACAAGGACCTTAGACTTACCTACCGCAAAGACTGTCCTACTTAGTTCCTTATAAGCACACCAAGCCCTCAAGGTGTACATGACGCTAGTGGTTAAAATGGCTGGAGCTCTCAAGTCCATCAAAAAACTGTTACTCAATGTGCAAGGAACTTATAAAATTGAGAACAAACTAATGACTCAACCAACACGCAGAGTTGGAAGAGCGGTGTACGCTACACAGGAAAATAATGAAAAGCCAAAAGAAAAGAACTTCAAACCAGTTCCACGGTATCAGTGCAAAGAGTTCATGTGCCACAAATGTCAATAGCCTGGTCACTATTGGTGACCTTTTCCAATGAAAGGCGATGAAAAAAACCCCTTCACCAAAAGAGGAAACCCCTGAAACCGTAAATTGGGTGACCTACATGTGGAAGGAGAGGACGATCACCAAAGTGAAGAATTGATGGATGCTGGTTACCATGTCTTAGGAGCCCCCAGTACTGTATCTGTACCTGCACAATTTTGGTTACATAGATCCACTGATGAGGGGTTAAACTCTACATACCTAGCTCAAGCAATGAAGCCCACTCAAGTATTCAATAGTCCAGTGGAAGACGAACAACTTGTACTGGACACCTTCAAGAATATTGAGAAGACTACTACTCTGCACGCCAAATTGACATCCAATACACCCAAGCAATTAGAGGAATTTGAAAATTCAGCCAGCGATGTAATGTCAACTGGTAATCCATTTGTGAAGAGTGTAACCAATGTGGAAGTTGTGATACAGCGTGTGCGTGTACTGGAAGTCAGCGATACTGGTGCTCCAGTCAATATCATGTCCTCAAAATTGATGAAGAATCTAACATTTATGCCGTAAATTGACTACCATGTGAGATATTGGACAGCAGGACCTGACACCACACGTGCGTCAGGGGCTTACTCTGCCTTACCCTTACTCTTTGGACGCGTGGTACTCACTGCCCCTGCCATGGTCTTGGACAATACCACTACGACTTCCTTATTGGCACACAATTTTTATTGGAGTTTGAAGCAAAGATTGAATTTGTTAGCACGCGCGGTGAGTTTGCTAAACTACCAGATGCCCCTTATGTTTAATGATGAAGACCTGAAATCAAGTAAGCAGCGGACATGTCTGGCTAAAACTGAGCAATCAATCTACCCTGTGCACTACATACTTCTTGAAAAGGTGTGAAACAACTACCTGCTTCAATGTGCGCTGAAGATGGGCTATCCTTAAGTGCCAATGAGGCAATGGAGATTAGACCAGGAGAACAAAGAGTTATGAACACTGCCATAAGTGTAAAGATCCCCCAGAACACTGTACTTGAAATATACACCCAAGAAGGAGCATGCGAACAGGAGCCACGAGGGTTACATGGATTCTTTTACTCTAGTCATGAGTTTGAAGTAAATATCCTCCTGGGGAACATCACCACTCAACTTATCCAAATTGAGAAAGGACAAGTTGTGGTGTGCGCAAAACTAACCAGTTGTTATACCATCGAGTCAGTACAATCTGTTGGAGGATTAGACGAGTTGGGACTTGCTGACGTGACAGAGGAAGAACGGAAAGAGCTGGATGATTTATTGTAAGAGTTTGTAGACATCTTCAGCCAAGGACCAAACGATTATGGTCTGTGTAAAGGAGGGATACACCATATGGATACAGGGTCAGCTATACTTTTAAATCAAAGCCATACTGCAATAGAAAATGGAAGAGGAGGTTATCACTAAGGAGCTTCAACAACTTACAGATGCTGGCTTGTTGAGGCCCTTGAAGAGTCCATGGGCATCGCCACTTCTGTTGCTGCGCAAGAAAAATGGCTCACACAGGGTGGTTATGGACTTTCGTCACTTAAATGTAATTACAAAAAAAGATCCTTACCCCTCCCAAGAATCAATGACGCCTTGAAACGGTTGGGCAGTTCAACGTATTTTTCAGCAATGGACCTGGCCAGTGGGTACTGGCAGATGGTACTGTCACCCAAAGACCAGGAAAAGTGTGCCTTGATCAGCAGCTAAGGCTTGTTCGAACCAACCAGGATGCCACAAGGGCTGTGAAATGCCCCAGCAACCTTTCAACGTGCCATGAGCCGAATATTTGGAGAACTGAAGATGAAGAGTATCCTAATCTATCTAGATGATATAACTGTATTCAGTAGAACGTTCAGAGAGCATATTAAGCACCTTTGAGAGGTATTCACTCAGTTGAGAGAATCAAACTTTAAGTTGAAACGGAGCAAGTGCACCTTTTTCAAGAATCAACTTGAGTTCTTGGGACATGAGATTGGTGCACAGGGGATACGACCTCAAGAAGGGAAGGTGATGGCAATAACCACAATGGAGCGTCTGAAGAGTATGAGGGATGTCAAGGTGTTCCTGGGCATGATCGTCTACTACAGAAAGTTCATCCCACGATTTTCAGACTTGGCTACTCTCCTAACATACCTACTAAACAAGAACTCTAAGTTTGAGTGGGGACCAGAGTAAGACCAAGCTTTTGAGAATCTGAAAACAAATTTGATAGAGGCGCCGATCCTAACATACCCAGACTCCAACAAGACCTTCTACCTATACACTGATGCCAGCGATGTAGGACTCGGTGTAATACTAGAACAACTTGATGAGGAGGTGATTGACCATCCTATCAAATACTATTTATAGGCCTTTACCAAATTGAAAAGAAACTACACTGTTACAGAGCGTGAATGTCTTGCAGTGATTAGAGCAATAAAGAATTTTCAGCCATACCTATATGGAGTTCACTTCAAAGTCATAACAGACCATGCATCCTTATGCTGGCTCAGGAACATGAAGGAACATGAAGGATCCTGATGGGAGACTATCCAGATGGGCTGTTCAGCTTCAAGGATATGCCTTTAAAATTATACACAGGGCTGGAAGCAACCACTTAAATGCAGATGGGCTCTCAAGATTGCCTGTGTTCCATTTGCATGTGCATGAGAGTGATCAACTTTATGACCTAATTGGATTACCTGAAGAGGAATTGGAAGAAGAAACTGAAGAAGTCAAGTCAGTTTAAGAAGATGTTCAAAGGACAAGCAAAGAGTAGATGAAAACTCCAGAAGTTTATTAAGGGGAAATGGTATCCATATGTGCGACCTAGCAATTAAATGGAAGTAGTGATGGAGGCACACAAACACATGGGACATAGAAGATTTCAGAAGACCCTAGCTTATCTCAAGAACCGGTTCTATTGGGAGGCTATGACTGATGAGGTGCACCAAGACTTAGAGATGTATATACCATGTGCAAGCTTTAGACCATTGGAAAAGAAGTTTGAGTTTACACCAATCCCACCATCCGAACCTTTTCACAATGTATCTATCGATGTGGTAGGACCACTACCAACTGCCTCAAGTGGGAACAAGTTCTTAATAGTAGCAATTGACCACTTCACAAAGTGGATTGAGGCAGCGGCGATCATGACATACATCGCAGAGACCACCACCCAATTCCTCTACAATAAGATTATCACAAGACATGGTTGTCCCCAGATCTTACTTTCAGATAACGGGAAGAAATTTATCTATGAAGTAGTGAGAAAACTTATGGACTTGGTAGGGGTGAAACAGCTGTTCACTACCCTCTATACATTATCATCGAACGGAAATGTGGAACAGGTAAACGGAACATTAGCTGAGATCCTCAAGAAGGTAGCAGTTAACTACAAGTCAAAGTGGGATATCCTCTTACCATCCGCACTGTTTGCTTATCCAACAAAGCCACCATAGGATCATTAGGATATCTCCATTCAAGGCGCTCTATGTGAGAGAAGACGCCTTACCTACCTTGTTGGCTCCAATAATTGCCGTGAATAGCAAGAACTTACCCCCTGGGAAATATCAGCAAGAGTTGGCTGATGAGCTCTTATGCATACAACTAGAAGCTGGGAAGAACATTGAGCACAGTATCCCAAAAGGGCAAAAAGATGGTCAGAGATGTACCAAACTGCCAGAATTTGAAGTCAACGATAAAATATTATTTTACCACATTCGTGGAAGCCTGAGAAGCTTCAAGCCATTTGTACTGGACCATCAACTGTACTGGCCAAGAGGGGCCATGAATGCTCTATCTGAGATGATGCCACCAACATTGTGTTCAACAGAGTCCACGCTAGACACCTCAGATCCTACCCTCAGTCTCGTCTTGGAAGGATTGGTGTTGCAGATTTGGTGCACCATAAAATTGGTAAATCCTTGACCTCTGTTAAAATTGTGGTGATACCAATTGAAGTGCAAGAATTATTAAACCAAGATTAGTTTAGCTTCAAAAATGACAATATTTGTTTGAGTAACATTGAAAGGGAACAAAACGATTTAGGTATTGAACGGTGCACTGAAAAGAAAAACAATTAAAATGAAAGAAAAACAGTGCCATCAAGAAACCAGGAAATTAAGTCCACTGATGGCAATGAAAATTTAGACTCCATCAAAGCGCACAGGACCCACGGAACAAATGATCCTGGTATCAAAGGCTCCACATATCGCTGCAGTGCACAAATTCAGGAACTTGAGAAAATAAATGCCCAAGAGAGAAATCAATAGAAGAAGAGACTGTTCCAAAGTTCCTGAAGAAGATACAATATTTTTCCAATCAACTATTCAATTATCCACTCAATTTATTTTACATCCTGATTCATTAGTATTTAGTATAAAAACACCAAGTTTTTATCTGAAATAAACAGTCTATTTCACAGAATCTTAAGTTTGTCCTTTATTTGGTAGTGACTGCAAGTAACTATTCTGGGATTAACCTGTTTTGAAGAAGACACTCGTTTTGAGAAGGACTACTTGTAAAGTTAGGCTTGCAAGGAAAGAGGTTGAGATAAGCTCCATTGGGTCAAGGGAAGATTCCAACGTACACAGGATATATCATAAACAAGACACACAGTTGGCATGCGAGTGTCAAGTTTACAGCTCTCTCAGGTCATTTAAGCTGAGTTGGCTAGTGTCAAATCTGTGCAACTAATTACCCCTTTCAACTCCCCAAGATAGAAATCCACAAAGTTAAGCGAGCAGAACCCAGGGCGGCGAGACCTCCCAAATATGAGAGTATTTTGCCACCAATAAACCTAGCAATAGGTCTCGGTTGTATCAGTTCAAGGGTTAAAACTGAGATGGTAAAATATTTGTTGAAATTTTATGCTCAAATGTGGCCAGGAGATGCCCTAGAGGTATAAATACCAGCGCCTGGCCTAATGAATAATTATCAAATAATCTAATTTAACAAAAATCTATTTTATTTTATACACTTTCTGGTTTGTACCTTTTGTCACTTTTGTAGAATGACAGTAATCTGGGTTCTCAGGATCCACAGCTTGAAACTTTACCTGCCTCAGCTGAAATTTCCGATCATGGAGGAAAAATCCAGCCCAATATTGGCCAGAAGAGTCAGAGCTATTTGAGGATACCTATGGATTTTTCCAAATGGTTCTAAAACTGTAAGCCACTGGCAAATTTGAGGATCCATCAGCCAAACTTCAGTCCAATTAAGCGTGCAGGATTTAATTAAACAAGTAAGCAATCCTCAAATTTTGACAATTGGTTCTCACTCAAAATTGGTGGCACTTTCTGAAAGGGATCATCATAACCGGTTTCTGGCAGATTCAGCCAGACAAAATTAAAAATATGATGAAAATTAGCTCTGATATGAGTGCCTCCTACTCTCTGGATTTTATCGAAGTGGGGGAGCTAATGTGGATACAACAAGCCTAATTGACCTTATATCAGCAAGCACAGAAAGGCTCATCATTCATGACACTTCAAAATGACGAAATTACATGGACTTAAATTCAGAGCGCACTGATTTTAAAAATTATGTTTGGCCAAGTTGCATACTGTGAACAGAATCATTAAAGACCTAATAAGCCTTAACAATGTTGTTTAATGAGCAATTTGCATACCCTGACCAACATGAAGAAAACAACATATATTAACAGAGAGGTTAGGGCCAAATTTATATACAACTGCATCTACAAAATTTATAAAAAGGCTAATAAGCTGGTCAATCAAAAAGTAAAAAAACATAACATAACATAACCTAACATAAGTAGCAATCATAGCTTTCTTTCCGCTCAGTGTAACTTTTCCAAACCAAATTACATTAATTTAAATAAACAAATTGAATTTGCTCATAGCAGTTTTGCTCCGATATCCTCAGATTCTCTGCCAGCTGCTCCAGTGTGGGGCAGCGACAAAACTTCCCCCCGCTGTTTTCTGTCTGGCAGGAAAACGCGCTAGGACTGGTTCAATCTGTCATTCCAAACCCATGGGCTGATTCATTCCGCCCAAGGACCTAGATGCCCACCTTGCTCATACCCAAGCGGTACCACGCTGCCCCCTAGTACTCCCCCAGAGTAACATGCACTACAGCTTAAGGGTCAAATATGGGATTCTATTCCCATACTTCAACCAAGCCATTATCAAAATGGCACAGGCGGTGATGATACCCGCCAGATTTATCAATTTCCGCCCCTACAAGGGGTATTTTGACCTCGGCTTCACCTGTGAAGCTGATGCTGCCACTTCAGCAACTGTGCCCCTGGTATTCCAGGGCACCCCTCTCCCCACAACTTGGACTCAGCTCCCAGCGGACACCACTTTGGTGGTCCAGTTTGCTGGCCTGCCCACCCACCTCCCCCCTGAAGTGCTCCACCAGGGAGCTGATGGCCAGTAAGGCAGCCTATGGCTCCAACCCCATCTACAATTTGTGGTCCCAAATGGGGCCACACGACTTTCTGGGCCTCGGGCATATTCCATGATAAGCCCTGAAATTAGTAAAATTGTGGCAGCAATTCTGCCGTGCACCATTATTCCCTCAGCGCTTGACCATCTATTTTGGGCCCATTTCAAGGGCGGGCGGATGATCTGTTCATCATATTTCAAGTTAGACCACTCGAAACACAAGTGCCCTATTCAACCACTTCAGATGGATTGGACAACTCAACCACCAACCTTCAATCTGATGCCCACACTGTAAAATTTCTGGTATGGGGCACAATCCTACCTCCCCCGCCCCCAAAGCCTGTTGCTGCAGCTACACCTGCAGCCACCAATCAGCCTCCTCCCCACCCCAATGCCATAAATAATTTTATCCAATCAAACATCAGATTGGATCCCAGTTAAATCTCATGCTTCCGCAAATGAATCAAACAAACCTCAACCATACACTGATTCCCCAATCCAATTCAGCCAAAACCCATGGGAATTATTGGATGAAATTGATAAATCAGGTGATGTTGTTAAGGAGCTGTCGCTGCAAGTCAAGCGGCTCTGTAACGCAGAATGGGATGCAAAATTCCTGCCTCATAAATATGTCCCACAACCTAACGCCAAACTGTTCCACAGCGACCACCAGCTTTTAGCAGAAGCAGCCGCCACACCAGATTGCCATCTGCTCCGCAAAGCTGCTGCCAAATCTGTGGCTGCGCTTGCAGGAGGAATTCCACCTCCCATTATCCCCAAAGATCAAACCACACAAAGTAAGATCAATATGAAAACTTTACACAAAAACGTCACTGAAGCCATCCAGAACGTGGTAACAGTAGCACAGAATCCAAAAGCAAAAATAACCCAAACCAACATTGCCACGTTCATTAAACTCCCAGATGCCTGCCTCAAAGCTGAAGACGCTTTGGCCAAATACATAGTTGGCATTATAATGGCTGACAACTACTTGGAAGTTCCAGTCATCTAGGATATTGAACCCCATACTGCTGATGCCCCCACACACTTACTATCTTCCTTAACATGCACCCTACTCTGGGATGAGATGGATGCAGCTGAAGACAAGCCCCCCAATCCCCCCTCCCCATCCTCCATGGAGGGATAGCAGTATTCGCTGCCCACCTGGTTGGATATTTTGTTAGGTATGATTCAATCAATCTGTCCATTTTTAACATTTTGTTTGAATCGTTATTTTTTATGATTTTTAGTTTTAGTTTGGTAATGTCTGTCCCCTGGTTGGCTTACCTTGGTTAAATAAAACATAACATGAGATATAAAATATTAGCATTTCATACAATCTAAAATAAAGTAAAAAAAAATAAATATATATATAAAAATAAAGTATATAAACTAAAAAAGTAAAAAATATATAGTACCTAATTAGGACTTTAGTCTGCACTTGGGGTGGGGAAAGGATCCTACACCAGAATCATCAGCAGTTTAGGCTGAAATTAATAATAAGAGAATCCGACGCCAGAATTGTTGGTTTTTTGGGCCAAAATTAACAATGATGATGATCAGTGAAGGCTAATTGGGATTCATAGGGCTTATGTTTGAGTCAAATGGGGGAATATGTCAGATTCTGTGGTTGACTTGAAAACAAACCCTTTGACAACCTACAGATTAAGCCAATTTTCCCTCCTAATGCTTAAGCTAATAATCTAATTAGAACCTATTGCAATATCATGGCTCAGGCCAATTATTGCAATGTGGATTTAATTATATTATTAAAGCTCAGGCTGAAACCCCTGAACATTTAGGTCAACCTTCTCTGCAACTACTCAGCTGTTCTGATCAACTCAATGTCAGTTCAATCAATTATCTATTGGTAGCTCAGTCTGAATACACCACACAGCTGAGAAAATTATCACTTCCTCAAACCTTGGCAACTAGTCCCAATTAATCAGAACCAATACTTAATAAATTGTATTGTGGGGACCATTAGTACTAAAGAAAAGAAATTGTATTAAAATTGTTTGGGACCAACCTGAAGTTAATGTTTAAAAGTCCCATGGCAATCAGACAGACAAAAAATGTAATTAATTTCCCGCCTTAAGGCGAATTTTGTATGTCATAATGTGTAATCAGCATGATAGCACTTGCACATGGACCACCCAAATGGGAGTACCTAGTACTCCCGAGAGGGCCAGTTGACATCCCAATTAAGGAGTCGTTTACATCAGCAGTATAACAAAAACATATTTGGAGCTGGTCCTAAAATAATTTCATATGTCAATATGTGTAACTGGCATGATAGCACTTGCACATGGACCACCCAAATGGGAGTGGCAAATGCTATTGAGAGAGGCCTGCCAATGTCCCATTAAGAGTATGCCATTCATTTTAATTTTACATAATCTTCCAGATTTTGTATTTCATCAGCAGTATAATGAAACTCATTTTATAAAACACTAGGTTTATTTTGCATGCTTATTGTTGCTATTTTCATCCCTGAAATACTCCCAGATATGAGATTATTTTGCCACCAATAAAACTAGCAATAGATCTTAGTCATATCAGTTCAAGAGTAAAAATAGGTGGTAAAATATCTGTTAAAATTTTATGCTCAAATGTGGCCAGGAAATGTCCTAGAGTTATAAATACTGGCACCTGACTAATGAATAATTACCAAGTAATCTAGTCTAATAAATATCTATTTTATTTATATTCTTTCTGGTTTGTATTTTAAGTCACTTTTAGAGAGTGTTGGCAAGCTGGGGTCTCAGGATCCACAGCTTGAAACTTTACCTGCATCAGCTGAAGTTTCCAAATATGGAAGAAAAATCCAGCCCAAAATCAGCCAGAAGAGTCAGAGCTACTTGAGGATGCCTATGGAGTTTCCAAACAGTTCTAAAACCATAAGCCACTGGCAACATTGAGGAACCAACAGCTGAATTTTCGCCTGATTAATCGTGCAGTATTTAATTAAATAAGCAAGTGATCCTCAAATTTTGACACCACTCTTTTATCCACTCATAGGTTTTTTGTAATCCTCCATGCCCCATGATTGTGTGAGACTCTAAAATGACAGGGACTCACTCAGATGACTGGAGATAGGGCAACCAATTTACTCCTACCTTCTTATATAACTTCTCTTTTTCCACCTTGGTGTTTTGGGAGTGTCAAGTGAGAATCTTCTGTACTGGTTAATCTTCATCAGCTCATGCCTCTGGAGTCATGAGGAGATCATGTAGCCTCTCAGCTTCACTATTGTCTAAGCTAAGAATGAGCAGCCATGTTAATTAATCTAAATTCATGTGGAGTGTTCCTTCCCGATGCTTAATAGTCATATCATAATGGAGCTTCAGAGCCCATCGATCCAACTGCCCTGTGGGGTCCTTCATATTCTGCAACCAATTCAGAGAGGCTTGGTCAGTGATCACTTTGAAGGGAGTTCCATATAGGAATGGGCAGTAGTGTTTGACAGTGAGCAGACAGCCAAGCACTCCTTCTCTGTGACGCTGTAGTTACGCTCAGTTTTTAAAAGCATTTTGCTAAAGTAAGACATGGGATGATTGACCCCATGCTCATCCAATTGAGCGAATATAGCTCCAACAGCGTAGTCAGAAGTATCTGTGAATAACATGAAGGGTTTGATGTAGTCAGGTGGTGGAGTATTGGCCTTTTTTTCAATAGCTCCTTCAGAGTCTCAAAGGCGGCCTTTTGTTCAGCACCCCAATGGAATGGAGTGTTCTTAGCCAGGAGGCGGACGAGGGGCTCACTGAGCTGGGGAATTTTGGGATAAATTAATGGTAGTACCCCATCATTTCCAAGATTACCTGGATGTAGCAAAGGGTTTTGGGTGCAGGCATCTTGGATATTGCTTTAACTTTATCTTGAAGCAGTTGTATCCCATCTTGTGAGATATTGTGTCCAAAGAAATATAATTTCTTCTAAAAAATGTGCATTTGGAGGGCTTTAATTTGATATTAGATGCCCGCAATTGTTGAAAAACCTCCTTTTGATATGCGAGGTGTTCATTGAAAACCTTAGAGAAAACTGTAATATCATCAAGATAGACGATGACACAGATCAGCTTGAGATCATGAAAAATATGATCCATTGTCTGCTGAAAAGTGGCTGGCGCATTACACAACCCCTAGGGTAGCCGAGTAGGTTAAAAACCCTCGCTGCAGATAAGGGCGCACTTCTCCTGATCCTGTGGATAAAGGTCCATCTGCCAATACCCCCTAACCAAGTCCACGGCGGAAAAGAATTTAGACCCTGATTGTTTGTCAAAGCGTCATCAATGTGGGGGATAGGGTAACTGTCCTTCTTGGTATGATCAGCTTATGGTAATCCATCACTACCTGATAAACTCCATTTTTCTTTTTTATTAGTAGAAGTGGGGATGACCAAGGGCTTTGGGAAAGCACCAACAACCCAGCGTTCAGAAGCTGTTTGAGCTCCGCCTGCATCTGTAGCTCCTCAACTTTGGAATTGTGGTAGGGTTTGGAGCAGATAGGTTGAGCATCACCAACATCAATGGTATGAGTCCAACTCTTCATGTGCCCATAGTCAGTGTCAGAGGTAGAGAAGATGTTGCTAAAGGACTCTAGTAAGGTGTGGAATTTATCCAGCTCAGCTGGGGTAGTTCATCGAAGATTTGAACATAGGGTAGGGTACATAAAGATTAGTCAGCGGGTAACCCCATATCCACCATAGATCCAATACAGTGAACTAGCTTTATCTCCTCAAGGGGAATCTGCATACACCTTCCAATCTCCTAATGCTTTTTTACAACCATATCCTTCTTGGTGAAATTTCCTATAGGAAGGTTGATAGGTCGCTGATAGGCAGGGTCTAATACGCCCAGCAAAACACTGGGCTCCAAAGGAATAACTCCATCTATGCTAATGAGGTGCAATGCTAAGTTGTGGGGTACCTGTAGGGTAATCTTAATGTCAACTACTCCTTGTTTACCCGCTTTAATTACTTCCTCTTCTGAAGAATAGAAATGGATGCCCTCAAGTGCATCCACTGATTGGAGCAACATTTTTGTATGCCATCCTGACATGATGTAATGTAATGTTAAGGAGGAAGAGGAAACTCAACGGTGCAAGCATAATCTTTTTAGGTAAGCCTTAGTGATCAGAATTAGAGGAATATCCGTAGTTAAGTAAGAGAGATAGCCCTGCTTCAATTTAATAACCCCTTCATATTCAAGCATGAACTGGGGTCTAATGATTAAATCATAGGTATTATTGGTCAAAGTTACTACCAGAGCTGACAAGAGAAGCTTCCCAAAACGAACGGCAGGGAAAAGTAAGCTCCAATGGCCTGGGTGTTGTTTGGACCTGCAGTTCCAAACTCTTGAATGTAATTGACGTCAGGGGCGAGCTTGATTTTCTTAATGATCTTGGTTGACACAACGTTCACCGGTGACCCAGTGTTAAGGATAGCTTAACACACACTCCATTAATGACAACCCCCACTTTAGTTAAAGTATCACCCAAGGAGGGGGGAAGAGCGAGGACCTCTTTTAAATGGAAAGTGGAGGAAAGTCATTTGGCAGTTTCAGGGTATTTCTCTTGGATAGTTTGCATGGTATGAACACACTGGGTAGATCAGAGAAATGTGGCAATGAGCTGGTCCGCATCACTGGAAGTGCCAATCATCTCAAGACCCCTTATCACTTGCCAAATATAAGTTTGACAAGGAATCTTTGCCCAATTCACTCTCTCCTGGTTCAATCAATCAGGTACCTCCACTTCACCTGGGGCTCCTTAAACGTAATGACCAACATCTTCATCAACCCCCTCAGACTCATCGTCAGAGGGGTTGTCAATGCAGGTAAGGGTGCCCATAGGTGGTGGCGTATGTCCAGGATTTCCCTTATGATATGATAGGTCCTATGTTGATCCTCCACCTTATTAACTTTTGGGGGAGGCGTTGGAATTTTCATACTCTAGTTTCAACCTTCAAAGTAGGGGTTTTTTTGCTGCCTTATGGAGACAGTTTTCAAAATAGAGTTAGCTGAATGAGAGGTTGAGGGGATAGCTTCCTGGAGGGGGTTTCTTTAACTTCAACAGCTTTTGGTCGTTCAATGGCTGTGTGCTTCTATGAAACAGGCGGTGTAGATTTTGTGACCTGATCATTTACCCATTGTCAGTGGGAGCGATTGGGACCTGAGAAAGGGGTTTGGGCTTAGGAGCCAGTATTGGGATCAATTGGGAAGGCTTCTCTGAAGAAGATGATGAACAAGGCAAAGGGGCGGCGGATTTCATCAGCTTAGTCTTTTTGAACTGAAGAAAATAGGGCACACTGCCCCATCACCGCCATTACCATATGGCTATCATTTTGGGAAGTGGAAGCAGTGGTTGATGGCAACTCTGTAGTAGCAGGTTTCCATAGGGAAATAGTCTTAGTAGATGCTAAATTGGTCGGCTTAGAAGCTTGTCTCATAGCTCCTTGTGTAGGGTCAAGCTCATAGATATCTGCAACCGCTAATAAAGAATCCTTGATATCCCATACAGTTTTGAAAGTGCGCTTTATAGAAGAGAGATGCATCGCCAAGGAGGGATGAGATGCTAAGCCAGCTAAAATAGCCACAATTGTATCATCAATATGGAGCACTTGGGCAAGCAACAAAGGTTGAGCTTTATTATAGAAGCGCTCAACAAATGAGGTGATCAATTCTCTCTCTTGCAAATTAAGGTACATAAAGGCCTGATTTTGTTACTTCATACTTTGTTTAGAACCAAATTCATCAAGCAACGCTTGCTTAACCTCTGCCCAAGTGCTGAGGTTGACCATGGTGGAGACTATTCTTTCTTGTGCTATTTAATTTAAGCAAGGAAGAATGTACCGGATTTTTTCCAGTCAGTTTCTCCTTCCATTGCAGATTATAAACATAAAGGAAGGAGACAATACTGCTATCACCAAGTATGAATTGTCTCGCAGAGAGGGTTTTCTTATAATAGGTCATTGTAGTGAGTGCTGCTCAAGACGTTTAAGGTGAGATAGAGCACTAGCTAGCTGGAGTTCAATGGAGGCTAGCTGAGGATTTATTACCATTTTTTAATGATTTTTTTGGTATACAGGCCCCCTGTTGTGAGAACCACTTGTTGGTCTTTTGGGTTAGCAAAAAGCTCATTGGTGCTTATTTACCTCTAATTCAACAATATATGAGAAGGGTTTCTCTCATCACTTGTCTAAAACATAATATAAATAAATATTGAAAAGGTTTATATTTATAGATTTTTTTGGTGCAACGTAGGGATAAAAAAGAGTATCTCTATAATAAATTGATAAAAGTATATAAAGCATCGAAACTCAACGTTTGGATAGCTTGGGGAATTCTAAATTAGGTAAAATGTGATTTTAGCCTATCAAAGCTCATAAAGCTCACTTCACTTAGGCAGAATGAGGGATGGGGAATTATGTTTGGGTAAGATGTACCAGTGGGGTAACAATTTGATAAGTTTTAGCCAATCCCATTCAATAAAATTGTTTCACCTTGGTGGACCCCTGCCACGCCTATAAAAATGGTGGTCCCCGCGTAGGTGCTTGAATGGACCTAGTCATGGCTAAAGGTGTACCATCTGATGGATGCCTCATGGTCCGCTTTATGGTTGGAGTAATCTGATTTCTGGGTTTTGGTTTAGTTGACCATAGAGGATTCAAAATTGTGTTACCCCAATTTGTGGGGTTTTTGAGAATTGGCCAGAGTCTTTTAACTGATTAAATCATTGTTGTCTCTAAAATCAATTTCCTCATTGTCATAGGCTTTTAAATAACTGGCATTTCCTCTATTAGGCTGAGTTTTACCCACAACATTCTTATTCTGAAGCCTGGGATGCAATTGTCTGACAAGTAGCTTCAGAATGCAAGATGACACTCTGCCTTTGGTAATTGATTTGTGAAAGTGGGAAAGGGTTTTGGGTGCCCTGCTAGAGTGTGAGACATAAATGTAATTTTTAGCAATTGCAAAGTTGCTGTAGCTGGCAAGCTGATAGATGTTCCCATCATTGTCTTTTTATAAGTGGAACTATCTAATAGGCCTTTCCTAAAGCCATAATACTGAGAAGTAAATGTCCATTATTAAATTTAAAATGATATATAGAAAATTAAAAGGTCAATATAGATGGAAATATATAATAAACCAAATAACCTGACACCTTACTGTAACGGTCAGGTTAAACTGATCATTACATTTTGACTCAAGATTTGGAAATATGAATCTCGAGTCAAATCACTTTTTGAGTTTTTTGAGGTTTATGCGGGGTCCAGCACTGGGCTGTTCCCCTCCCGCACTATTCTTAGGCTCTTAGAAGCCTAAAGAACAGTGCAGAAGGGGCTCCCCAGAAGGGTGACCTTAAAGGGTCGAGCCCACGCGATTCTGAACTCAGTTCAGAATCTTTCCTCATTTCCCACTCTCATGTGGGACTCTCTGGTGGCCTCAGGGCTGCCCTTTCCTTGTCTTACCTGGTATCCCACAGCAAGATAAATTTTGTATCCTCAACAAAATAATGGGATTTGGCGTCAAGAACCTTGATTCCACCAAATACTCTGGTTTTTTATGTCTCATTTGTGGTGCTCTAAGTCATTGGGATTGAATATATCTGAATGTTTATTTTTGATAACAAATAAAACAAGGCTAATTTTTGGGGTTGGATCCTCGCTTACCTGTGTCATCTTTTCTCATTTTTCGAATTTCCCAAAAATCCAATGTTTAATTGGTGAGTATGATGAATTGAAGCGCTTACCTCGAGGGAACCTCATATCAGACAATCGTTTGGCGTCCATCACCAAGGCAAGATGGCGGTCAAAAACTGGGATGTTTTATATCATTACACCTACCATTTGTTAAGCTTGCCTTAGTAGGCAGTGTGCCAGGTAGTGCCTGCTACCTTTGTTCTATTAAAAAGCCTACTCCTATAACCACACCCTAACTGGCTTTATGGTGAGAGGATAAGGATCCTATGCAGAGAGATACCTTGACTACAAAAGCAATATGCAAATTAATTTAAATAAAAATAAAGATAAAAATTTATAAATTTTATTCAAGGTGGGCTGACCTGGGGACAATACCGCACCAGTGAAGGGATTTGAATTAATGGGAAAGAAGGATAAAACCTGGAAAACCTCCATGTGCAGCGTATGATAGGCCAGGAACTCCATGGATCGCCTTTCTATTTGCTATCTCAGTTTGGGGCATTTGTTTGCAAAGCCAACACAGTCATAATCATCCCCTATTCAAAGTTCATCTACCGGTGTTGAACTCAGGTAGGCAGTGATAGCAATATGCAAATTTTAACTCTAGGGAAATATTCCTTAATGCCACCCTAATATTCCAAATTTCCTAAATCTACAAAAAAAATTTCAATTTCCCAAATTTTTACTTCTTGTTTTTTAATTTATGTGGTATTATTTTGCAATTTTACTACAGATTTGTTTTTATGAACCCTCCATTTCCAATTCTAACTTATTCCATTTCCTGATGCCCCTTTTCAATTTTATTAACCTTAATAGTCAATTGAGTGACAGGCCTCCAAGAGTAGAACATACCTCAATTTAAAAACTTGTGAAAGAGCCTAATTTATTAGCTATCAAGCATCCAATCATGGCATGCCATCACTTCTTCCAAGCCCAATACCTTGAATGGCTTTGCACGGTGATCTTTCTTCCAATGCATGAACCCTGAACCTGCAACCAGAGAACTTGTTGCAGAGCACAATAATACAGCAATACTCTATAGCTATCCCCTTATAAGGCCAGTACCCTCACAAGTGAGGGTACTGGCCTATCTTGTTCTTCTTTTTATAAAATTTTTATTATAATATTTGCTTCCTGATTATTTTGACCTTTACAAGTGAGGGTAATGGCCTATTTTGTTCTTCTTTTCCTAAGCTTTTTATAATAATACTTGCTTCCTGATTAATTTAACCTTTTCATATTTTATTGAAAGTATTTTGAGCATCATGGTGTGCATCATGGCTTTAATAGTCAAGGTCCTTTTTAACTGACATATGGTCCTTACCTTTAAGGCTACCAACAAGAGTATGGAGAAGGAGTTCCCAAGTTCAGCCATGAGATTTAATAGAATTTGAGATGACTCAGTTTGGAAATACATATGGACAATGATTTTTGATAAATCATATAAAGCCATAGTTGGAATCTGGACTGAGTGTAGTTGCACCCACCTGTAACCACAAGCCAAGTGGGGTAAATATTCTATAATGGGTTAAAACCCTGTTCTGGATATGACAAACTAATTTCCTCCATCACCCTTTATTATTCAATTAACAATATGAAGTTAAAAAGAAATATTTGGATGGTTGTCATGCGGGGTAGTTCCTGCTATTGATGAATCTTTAAAACAGGTAGTCAGAATCTGGAGTTCAGATCTCACAATCATACAAAGGTCAAAATTTTCAAGTTCAAGAATACATTAGTCATACTTTAAGCTTAGCCTTAAATAAAATCATTTTGTAAATTTTTTAAGCTTTTTAAGCTTTTTAAACCATGAGAGTACCTAGCGCTTTCATGCACATATAATATAGGAAAACATATTAAATTTATTTGACTTTATTTTTGCAATCCTGCAGATAAATAATTAAAAGATTAAATTTAAAATTAACTTTTATTTTTTTATTTTATTTGATTCTTATTAAATGACATTATTCAACATGTATGAGTATAGTGAGTTTGCACAGGCTTTAGCTTCTCTCTATTTCTTTTCAACAGGGCAAATTTTTTTTATCAACAAGCATTTTGAATACTATCTTACATGGATTCCTAACTGGTCACAGCTTAATGTATAAAGCAGGAAATGACTCTCTTGTATAGCTTCATCTATATAGACTGAAAACTGGCTTTTTTTATCAAATTCACTTGTTGCATACTAGAGAGAAACTGACCATCACAACGGCCCACATGCTCCCACTAAAACAAATGACCTCTTTGTTGTATAGAGGATATTGGATCCTTATTCCTACTGCTTTATTGGTGCCTCAGGTTATTCCTAGAGAACTGTTCAATGCTCAACAAAGAAGATTTTTATCTTCTGAACCTCACACCATTATCAGGGTGCTAGGTTTTATGATGTTCTAGGGAGGGGGTTATTAAGCCATGACTATTGGTTTGATTGCCAATAACCAGTTTGATAGTGATAAAGAATACTTCTTCAATTGATTCTCAATTGTAATAATATTGGCCAAGATCCCTAACTTTATCTTGAGTTACTTTAGTGGGTTTAATTGTCCCTATTTATTTTAACTACTTCAGAACCTGGTGTCAGGTTTGATCCCTATTTTTTTTCTTTTTGATTACTTAACCAAATTTAACTTATTAGGTAAATTATAATTATCTAGGGTTGTACTGAGTGTTGAGTTTATTACAATCAAGGTAAATCCTGATTGAGTCACCTGTTGGGGTTAAGGGATTTAGACTTTGGTATAAAGTTTCCTAAAAAATTCAAGCAAGCACAGAGTTGAATGATTTTTAAGTAAAACTCTACATATTTTTAGATTAGGATGGGTTTTGGATGGGGAATGGTTGGGAGAAGGAACATGTCAAGCAGGGAGGGGAAGCAGCTACCTATTTCTTGTCTATGGTGGGCCTTAAGTCAGAAATCAGGGTAATAGTTAATGTCATGAGAGCGGCTAATTAAACTAAGAAAAGCTAAGTAGTAAAGATGCTCATAAACCCAGAAACACAATCCATGATACCAGAGGTATAGCCAATAATAGTACTTTAAATTATTTTTTGAGATAGTAAGAACTTGAAGATGATAATTTAAAACAAGGGTTACCAGTACTCCATGTGGAGCTAAGTGGTAGTGGCGGCCGCTGCAGAGGATCTAAGAAAGGCATCCTTCTCAGGAAAAGACTAAACCATGGGAGAGTCTTTGGAAGCATAGGGGTAATCTCATGGGATGACTTTGAAACTTAACAATTAGGGATAGAAGTACCAAGAAGAAAGATAAGATCACAATGCTTCAAAACATCCAGAATAGGATACAAACCTAAATGGGACTCATACCAAACCCCATTTAATCAAGGAGGGAAAAATTGTGGTGATGAAATTCACTATACCTGTCATAGAATTGATGTGCCAAAGAAAGACTTGGTTTCCTTCAGGGAGTATTCCAAAACCCATAATAGGATCCAAATCCCACAAGGCATCGTCATTATGATGATATGCAAAACAAGTACCATTCAGGGGTAAAAAGTGAAAAGTACTGGCACATGAACATCATTCCCGCCCTAACCACTAAGCTGAGCTCTGGAAGTAATCTTCACCATGCTTTAAATATGGAGGTCAAACTGCCAGTGTAAGCAGGATGGGATTTTTCTGTCCATTAGGTATTTGAATTTTAGTTCTCAGGAAATGGGTAAATAGTCAACTGGCTGAGTTTTATATCTTTTAGAGAAATGGAAAATAGTCAATTGGCTTAGGAATCAAAAATAAGGTTGCTTGAAGCTGTAATTCATGGAGCAGGTTACTATTCAATAAGTAGTTGTTGAAGAATCGCTTAATGAAAGGGAACAAAAAGATTATAAGACAAAACAAGTGATGTTCTTTAGTTAAAACTTCATAGATATAAGAATTTGGAATTAACTTTAAAAAGTTGAACTAAGCTCTCTTCATACAAGATCTTTCATCAACCTCTGTCAGGGATGCTAATTGATATAATTTTCTAGAGGAGATTAAATGTTGTCCATTTACATCAAAAACTGTCGCTTCAGGGGTATTTGATTATTCTAACAATCGAGTATCAGATGTAGAGATGACTCCTTCATCAATTAATTTATCACGAAAGTAACCTTCTTAAGAGTAGTTTCAAAACATCTCCAAAATTATCCCAACTTCTGAGAATTCCCCCCCTCAAGGTCCTTTCAAAGAGGGCATAGGGCCTAAGAAATTGAGCATGAACTCAATTGGCTACAGATTCATATAATAAATCAGCAATAGAATATTCAGAGTTATATTTGTGAATAATTTGGTATATATTATACCAAGTGATATCAGGCTGGTTGGGTCGACCTCATGGTCAATGATGGTAAAACATAACAAGATCTCCTTATTAAATTATGGTAATGTGAGTCATTTGGCATTTGATTATTTTGGTTTCTCTAGGGGTTATGGCTTATTCCTTCCATAGCAAGAGCCTGTAAGTGAATTATCTCATCCGCTAGAGCTCTCATGGTAAAGTCAGTGGTATCTGTAAAAGAGTTGTCTAGTAACGGTTGTACACTATTTGGCAATCTGGGTTCTCTCCCATAATAATCCTGGAAGGGGGATATCTTACTAATTCGGTGATAGCATATTATGTAAGCCATCAATGCAGTAGGAAGGTAATGGTTCTAGTGATGAGGATCTTAAATTTCCATTTTTTGCAGGTTAGAAACCAAAGCCCATTAACACACTCAACTTCTCCATTGGATTAAGGACTACAAAAAGCAACAAAATGATTACTAGTATTAAACAGCGAAGTCATCTCATGAAATTACCATTGACGTGAAATTGAGACCATTATCCAATAATAATACTTTAGGGAACCTATTCTGGGTGAAAAAGTGTTAGAATAAGAACTTAGCCGTGGCTTTAGAAGTAACAGCCATCACCAAAATGGCTTCCACCCATCTAGTTAAATGGTCTATAGCCAACAGTATACACTTAGCCATGTAGCCCTGTCAGTAAAGGCCCCACTACATTGATACTGACCACGTGAAAAGGTCCAGAAGGGGCCATAATATGATGTTGATATTGAGGTCCAGGCTGATTCTGGTTCTTACAAGTAAGACACGCCTCAAGGACTTGAATGGTTTCTAACATCCTATTCCAATATTATCAAGTCTTCAGCCATTAATAAATTTTTTTAACGGCACCATAGCCAATTGAATAATGTCCTTACACAATTACTTTCTTTTAAGAAGAAGGAAGGATATAGGGGATTTATTTACCATTGATAAATTTATAGAGCAATCCTCTTTAAATCTGAGTTTTTTCAGTCATCTTACGTAATTCACCCTGTATTTCTTTAGTCTCTAGAGCCCATCTTTCCAGTCAGCCAATAACATCATAAATTATATCCTCTTTGGGAGTAAGCACAGCTAAGACAAGCATTCTAATTTGACCATCTGCGTTTTGATGAATAGTTCTGGCATGGTGCTCAATAGAAAAGTCATAATTCTGTAAGTAAAGGCACAGTGTGCTAAGTGTCCATCAGGGACCTTCATTTTGATGTAGCCATTGTAATGTGGCATGATCTGTGACCACAGTGATTAAATTTCATACAGGTAGGGATAATTGGTTAATAGCTAACAGGACAGACAGGCACTCCCGTTCAGTACACTATAATTCCTCTCCGCCTCACTTAAAAAAATATGTGAGGTGGGTCGACCTTGGGACAAATATACTACACCAAGAATTTTCTAGCCAGTACAGGTTTTGAACTCAAAACATGCACTAGGTTGGAAGCGGTTTTACTTGCCTGACTAACCACCCTTTCTCCGCCTTACTTAAAATATTACTGTATTAGTAACTGGATGATCTACCTTTTCTTCATCATGTTGAGCGAGGATTGCTCCACCCGTGGCTTCACTGGCGCTTTAAACAATATAAAAGGCGGTCAAACTGTGGATGGATTAGAATTGGCTGAATAACAAGGAAGTCCTAAGTGAATTGAAGCATGTTCTTGCTCAGATTTGCATTCAAATAGTACTTCTTTTTGTAATAGATAAGTAAAAGGTGCTTATAAATTAGCAAATCTAGGGGTTAGCTGTTGGTAATACCTGACAATCCATAAAAATACTTGTATATCTCTTAAACTAGCAGGATGGGACAGCTTCTTAATCATGTCAACCTTGTCAAAAGAGGCTTACTACTTCCTTTGATATTCAATGCCCAAGGAGCTCCATCTCGTTTTTAAAAAATAAAACTTTGATGGTTCAAACTTTAATGAGGCTTTCTGAAGTCAATTGAGTTCAGCTCAAAGGTGAGCCATATGAGACGTGAACATCTTCAAAAAATATGGTGATATCATTAAGGTAAACTAAAACGCAAGAAAGTTTGTGATTACCTAAAATCCCATCCATTGCTCGCTGGAGGCAGCTGGGGCGTTACACAATCCCTGCGGCATTCTGGTAAGCTCAAATTATCTTTTGTTGGCAATCAAGGCACATTTAGGTCAGTCTTTTGGAGCCAGTTCAATTTTCCAATAACCAATTTCTAGATTTATGGTCAAAAAATATTGTCACCAGCAATTAACTGAAGAGAATTATAAATCTGAGGAAAGAGGATAACTATTCTTTTTAGCAACTGCATTATGGCGTCAGTAATCCATCATGACTATGACCACAATCTTTTTCCGGACTAATAAAATGGAAGAAGCCCAGGGACTATGGGATGGAACCAATAACCTGGAATCCAATAGTTGTTTAAGTTTAACCTTCACCTGAGTCTCTTTAACCTTACGCTTTTGATAGGGTCAGACACAAAGAGGGACTGCATCTTTAGTCTCTACTTGATGTACTACACCATTCATCATATCAATATCATATGTAGAACTTCAAAAGATATCATAATATTTCTCCAATAATTTATTTACTACTTTACGCTGATCAGTAGTTATTCTGGGACCAATGGAAGGTTTGGTATACTTAATGGTAGGGGGCTGCTTAAGACCCATATCACTTGATTCTTCAAAACTTTGGACGTCTTCCACTTTGTCAACAGCCAAAGGGTGAATAAAAGCAATTAGGTTAATAGTTCTGACATTCAGTGGCTATCAGTTAGGTTTGCAATAAAGCCAAATTAGAACCAGCATATGCAGGATCTAAAATCCCCAGACAAGCCAACACTTTTATCTCCAAATAATTCTGATGTCCTTGAATTCCTAATAGCTGCTCAGGGGGTATAGTAATATGAATCTGAGTGTCCACAATAATTTGAGATTTGGGCGGAATTGTCATAGCCTTAGGTGATTAGAGTGGCATATCTTCATATCCGTCTACTGATTTAGAGGGAGTTGGACTCTAAACCCATGTATATGATAATTTAAACAATTGATTTAACTTATTTTTCAAGTAGACATGAATTAGATCAAATTTCAGTTTTATAGTGAGGAGTTTTAAAAAAATCATTGAAACTTGCTGCCCAAGGGAAAAAGAAATTTTCAGCATAAATAATAGTAACTACTTGATCCCTTAGAAATTGAGTACCAAGCAAGAGATTATATTTTGAATCAACCAAGGAAAAAGTTGAGGTTATTATTGATAATTTTTAAATTGTATAGGTAAGGAAAAGTATGCTCCAACAGCTCAAGTGCAGAGAGAACCAGCAGTTTTATACTCCATATAGTGAGGTACATCTGGAGCCTTCTTAATCCGCTTTATTAATTTGGAAGATATGACATTAACAGCTGAGCCATTATCCATGATGGCTAGTACTGGAATCTTCTGAACCTTCAAAGCTACTCGAGTCACTAAGCTACCAAATTGTGAGGGCAAGGTGAGGAACATAGGTGTCTCATTGACTAAAGAATAAGATAAAGTATAATTTTTATTATCTGAAGTCCCAATTACATCCCCTTATTATGCTTTAAATTACTTGTGTCGGAATTTTAACCAGATGGAATCCTTCAATGATTAATCATTATTTGGGATGAAATGGCCAATTCTGGTGGAATGGCTTATTGACTAAATTTGTATGATTTGATATTATTGCTGGTTAGTTGCTCCCCAATTTGGGTTGAGCCAAAATTAGTATTCCACTGAGTTTGGTATTAGGTTTGAGTGGGGCCAATCAGTGGCCCCAAATCAGTATAAGGATCACTAGCAACTAATAGCTGGGGATGATCCAATTGATATCAGTCAGCATAAAAAGTGGTTGATGCCAAAGGCCATTTGTGGTCTATTGTGGGATTTCTGGCGAAAAGCCAATGTATTTGCTTCAATCATCCATCCATGACTTCACTGCCTGATAATCTGATGTTGGTGGATCTGACAATTTATGAGTTCAAGGCAGCTGAGGTTGTTTCCGGTGCCTCATTTCTAATAATCAAATAATTAAGATAAGATGAGAATAGATGTCAGTGAGATGCCAAGATATTCCAAGTCAAGTGAGCAACCGAAGTTGTTTCTGGCACATTATAATAAATTTGAAGGTTGAATCCAAATTTGACATTTATTTAGATTAATTATATATATGGCTCACCGGCGACTTAAGGCCAAGGATGAGCCAAAACTAATTCAAACATTGGGAAGGATGGGGTGAGAGGGTTGACGCTAGGGAAGAGAATAAGAAGTAGTAGAAGAAGAAGAGAAGTGATTTCTGGAAGAACCAGTGGAAGAGCTGAGAGATAGGTGGTGGGCGCAGTAGCCCTTTTGTAAATAGTATAAATACCTGGCGCTTCCCTTTCAAAAAATATCTCATGTTGCCTATTCTACCTTTTTTTATAAGTTCATTATTTATTTTATTGGTTGGAGTTTAGGCTAGGGGATCCCCTAATGGCACGGGTGACAAGCCAAGGGGTTAGCCAGCGTTGCTAGCCCTGACGCCTAAGGTGAAATGGCAAGGGCTGACCAGTCTACATACTGGTAAGCCTGCCAACTAGCAGAGCCCATAGTCAAATTTCTGACAACTTGTTTATTATCATTATGTAAAATATACTTAAATTGAGGCTTAGTGGTATCTTTAACATGAAGAGCCTCACCCTTCATGTTGAAACCACTTTTCCTGCCATATATAAACGTCATTTCCAACAAATTTTGTTCCTGATGATGGGTTCCATTACAATAGTTACACCAAATTTCTTAGACTCTACTGCATGTACTATGAGTTGGTTAAATGTGTTAGAATTTTGTGAACCCATGCCAACAGGGGAATTCTAATAGAAGCATCCTTAATATCCTGGATACAATTGAAATTAAGCTTTAGGCCAATCATATGGAGTTAAGCTTCAGTACATAATATAAGGCTGAAATTACTTCTGTGATGGCATCATCCAGTTTAATTCTTTTAGTAATCACTGAAAGGTTGAGCGTTGGTATAAAACAAATAGAAAAATTAGAAGGAATTTCCTCCCTTGTTCAACCGGATGCCCATGAAAGCCTACTTCTAGTAAAAAAGAGTTTATCACTTCCAAATTCTTGAATTAGAGCGGGTTAAACTTGGCTCTAAGAATGTCACTCCTGAAGGTGAAGGGTCATTATTTCTCTGGAAGCACTACTTAAACATAATGAATATGTTTGACCTTTTAATGGTGAGTTACTTCTTCCATTGCACTCTCATAGGCTTGCAAGAAGAGAGAAATAATCTCCTGTCCTGAGATAAATCTTTCTTAAAAACTAGATTTAAAAGAAGAAATTACCGTGGTTGAAAAAGTTATAATGCTAGAGACTATGCTAGGGGCAGAGGATCAATCTCAGTTTCAATCAGTGGAGCTGGTACAATGATTTGTATTCAAATAATCTCTAATTATTCTTGAGTTTCTCTCAAAATTTTATTATGTGATTATGCTGAAACCTTTTGAGTGAGCTGATCTTTCGAAGTCTGAATTTCAATTTGATGGGCTTGTAATTGAGCTTCACATTGGCTTACTCAGTCATCAAGGTGTTTACATTTGTCATCCAATCGGCTTAGATGTCCATCAACAACTTTTTCCAAATGCAGCAAAGTTATCAATTTCAGCGGATAAGGCACTCAAGTTGAGTCAAGGGTCAAAGGGACTCTCACTGAGGTGGACCTTGCATCCAGTAGCCATTTTAAATTGAGATTTTAATGTAGCTATAACTTTTATTATATTTTCTCGCCATGAATCATTATCTCCAGATACAGGAATAGCCAGCCCTGGGAGTCCTGAAGGCCCTAGGGTCATTTTCTTCCATCCAAGCCAGAAGAACCCTCAAGCCACTGGGCCCTGAGGTCTTTCTATGACGTCTTTCTGGGTCAATTCCTGACAACGTTGATGCAAAAATCATAATGCAACTTCGATCTTATTAATTCTCTAAGCACAACCAACATGGTGTTCTTGAAACCACTGATTGAATTAATCACTAAGATACCAAGAGATCCCACTATCAATTAAGGCAAGTTGCGTTCAAGCTTCATTTATCAAACGTCAATTGTCCAGATTAGCGTCTCTAAAGTCATGGCATAGGCTGAAGAAGTAATATAAATTTTTACCACTGATGAGTTAATTTTGTTACATTCCTAGCTGTCTGTCTAACTCATAATGATGTACTCCAAGTATCTGAAGAAGATAATGCAACGCGGGATGTATAAAATGGTGAAGGTAACGATCTGTACCAGTTGCCAACTTATTATCTGGTAGCTGGTTTGATTCATACAATGTGCATTGTAGAAGGTACCACGGAAGCCCTAGAGTGGAGAGAACAGTCACCCTTGAGATAAATTCCATTATGTAGTTGCTGAGTTGTATTTCCAGTATTTTTGAACTAAACTCACTACTGATGCTGATCAACATTAGGGATAATAAATTCTAAAGTAGCCTGGAATTCCAAGGCTTCAGGCTGCAGAGGAGTTACTCTATCTAGACGTAGTGACTCAGATAGTCACACTTCTGGCATGATTGTGGGTATCTTTTTGACTGTCATTATTCTCCATGGCGTGATGGACTTTATCACTTGCAACAGCTCAGATCCCCCTGTAGTGGCACCACTTTTCTCTTGGGCCACAGGAAAATAGTCAAAGGGCTCTGTTTGATATCTCACAAGGCAACAGGAAAGTATTCAAAAGCTGAGGAAACAAAAACAAGAATGCTTGAAGCTGTAAATCCAAGAGCAGGATATTCTTTAGTGAGCAATGAAGGTTCAATTAATAAAAGTCAACGAAATGATCTTAGGAAAAAACAAGAGATATTACATTATTTAAAACTTCAAATATTTATAGGAGTTAGTGATTTTCTTCAAACAAGGTGGTCTTTTAAGCTTTCTTCATACAGGATCTTTCATCAACCGTTGTCATGAATGCTAATTGAGACTATTTTCTAGAGGAGATTAGAGGTTTTCATCTACATCAGAAGCTGTCACTTCAGGGGTAGCTGAATATTCTGACAATCAAGAATCAGGTGTAGAAATGACTCCTCGTTAATTGATTTATCACCAAGGGAATTTTCTTTGGGAGTAAAGTCAATTTCATCAACACTAATATCACAATGTCCAACAATAGTTAAATGACATAATTTTGGGAGTGGCTCATAAGGATAAGGAGGAGATTAGCCAGGTCAAAGAAGTCAAGTTGGCAGCTCTCCCTGGCCTTAGATACACCGTGGATAGACACTGCGTTATGGACAATCTGGTACAGACTAATCCCCAGGAATTGCGTGATGGGGTCAAGCTGTTACATTGATGGGGATGAATACTACCTGATATAGTTTAAATGATGACAATTAATTATGTTTAAATATGGAATGTGATCAAAACTCGTTTACTAAATTTATTATGATTAAAAAAAATGTTTTGCTGGTATCATAATCTAAACTTTGCACATCTCCAAGTTTTAGGACTACAGCAGTGGTATTATCAATTTATGGCCAGAAATAGTTCCAAGCTCCAACAGATAAATTGATGCCATAGTTCCAATTGTCAATAAAGCGTTTTACCTGACCAATCTCTTTGTTGGATGTCTCTTATTTCAGAATAAAAGGCTAGTTTTATAAATGTTTTACTTTTACCATATTACCATTTCCTCTCCTTGTGGGTTACCTTCACCTAGGAGTTCCTTAGTGTTTATTTGTTTAATAGGTATAGGTTGAAACAGTACTAGGTATATTTTATATGGATTTAATAGTAGCTTACTCATGCTGGATTCAGAGATAGTTTATTTACAATAGACAAACAACTTTATTTTGCCGCTTGTATGGTTTTTTTTTGTGGTTCCTTCAATGTAGTAATCTAGTGCGTTGTCTGATTACTATGGTTACTAGTATTCTCATCATGGCGTTAACATTCATTTTAGTGATGACCTAGCTTAGCATTTTATTTTTTGCTGCCCACTGGAGGGCACCTGCCCTCACTGCATGTAATTGGTGTTTTTAACCCATTTGAGTCCTAATACCCAGCCTTAATTTTTTTAGAATCTTCTATTAAATTTAATAAAAACCGCCCTCATTTGGCATCTTGGGTTATTGAGGGGTTGCCTCAGGTTCCACAGTGCCTTTGACTGGGCAATTTAAGGTTTAGAGCTTCTTCTAGAAGAGGGACACCCTATGTTCCATCCTTCCAGACCTTCTATGGGTTCTGTGCACCCAATCACTTTGGACGCTTTTGGAGGATATATTTATTTAAGTCTTTTGGTTGGGTCCAGGCCTTATTCTGTCTTTATGTCTTTAGAAGTTATTTTCTAAAAAAGCATAATAATCCAGTTGGTGGACACTTGGGTAGAGCTCAACTTGCTTTCTAATTTTTAATTTTTATCTATGGAAGGCTGACCATGGGATGGGCACTTCTGGTAAAGTAACTGTTGGGATTCGAGATAAAAAAATGAATCAAATTCCCCACTTCTAAATTAAGCCGTACCAAATTGGCTCCTGAATCTATCCAAGCGAAAATGAATTCTGGATCCTCCTCCCCAATTCCTGAATCACATAGGGTGGCATTTTCACCAATTTGGTCAATAGGGTGGCGAAATACATTGATGATGTTTATGAAGTGATCAATCTGGAAGACCAGGAAAGATTTTGAATGGTTGGGGCCATGACAATCCTCGAGGCACCATGTCCCCACTCATCCTATAAATATAAAGTCTTTTTACCCAAGTGAAATATTCAATATCCTAACAAATTTTCCGTTTCCTCCTTGACCTTTCTGCAAATTTACAGCTTCAGGCCACCTTCAGACCTCAGCAACAGTCTAGAGAACTATAGTGCTGACAAACGTGGTGCTTGCTACAGGGGGCTCTGAGCTGCCCCAAGTGAAAATGTATATCACAATGGAAAATACTAGCAGCCCTGAAGACCAAGCTGCTGGTCAGTTGAGAAGAATTGACCAATGGGTTAGTACCTCACGGCGTGAAATAC
>JAKSZP010011269.1:0-33846 GCA_022478985.1 Massospora cicadina | reverse complement strand
AATTTCTTAACATCTATATCAACCACAGGATAGGTGAGATAAATAATATTTCATTACCCTTGAGCCCATCTAAATAAGGGATGAACTAATTTATTATTAAAACAAACTAGTGAATTTATAGATGATTTGACGCCCAACTACTCAATTGGCACCTCAGCAAGGAAATGGCAGCCGTTGCCATTAATTTCCCTTTAAGTCTCTTCAGGCGATGATTTCTCCTTTGATCTAAGGATTGCTCCGTCAGACATCCCAGAGACCTAAAAACGAAAAGAGCAGAAAACATGTCCCTATCATTTATGCTTGATCAAAGCAAACCAAGCGCATTTGGCTAGCAACCTGCTTAGGTAATGTGACTCTTACCCATTATAGCAGGTCATAAACCAACTGATCAACTTGCTAGTTGCAGGTGGCACACTTGCTTTACACTACTTAATAGATATCAATCAATTTATGAAAAAAACTGACTGATCCCAATTAATTTATCTAATAGTTAATCAATGATCAACAATCAGATGTCATAATTTCGTTGGAAACTCTGACTAAAAAGATCTTAGGCCTTTTCACAGATCAACCCTAGCGGATACAAACCTGGTGAATTAACCAAAAATCTGCTGACAATTTTCAGCTGATTTAAATCAACCAATATCCAATTCATTTGCTAGTGGGACTTATCCCCTTAAAGAACCAGCAGATAACCTAGGAAGCTGGAAAGGTTGGCAAAAATCCAAACAGATGCCTGATTAGATCACATATTACATTGTTAATACATGAATTTTTCATACCTGCTGATGATCACCCAAATATAAGTTTATTCGAGTGAAATATATGATAGTTTAATAGTCTGAATCGTCATTTATCTAAACTATGCTACCCCTTTCCAATTCTGAGTCCTTGCTCCTATCTTTTCTAACCTTTAAGTACCGTGTCTAGTGAGCATTTTGTAATAAGGGTTCACTTTTTTATCCCCATATTTATATTTATAAAACTATTAAAATTAATATCTATTTGTGGTTTATATTTTCCCCAAAAAATTTACACAGCTGGCAAGAGAATTGATCCTCTTACATCTGAATATTGTTGAGATCCAGGGCCTAAGCACTTTCAAACAACATATTGCCAGGATATCAACAAGTAAAACTCGCTACAGGGTCCTGTACAATACAATTTCATAAATTTAATGGAGGACGTTTTGGTGAGTAACCCTCCTATAATTCCCGCCTAAGATGAACCAAGAATAGTGCCTTAGAACAGAAACTAGCCAAAGCTTTACTACGTCTTGGAACTTGAACGGCGTCCCTCTCAAGATTCTCATGGAGCCGCTTCTGCTTCTCAGGCCATTTATGGGAGTAACCTCGCCCCCTGTAAACCCCCTTTAAATACAAGTTTACCCCAGGTGAAGGCAGCATTGCTTCGTTCCTCTACATCTATAAATTTTCCACTGAAAGAACAATGACCAAAAAATCAATCACATCCTCCCTTGCCTAAGTCACATGGCACAAAAGGTAATGTTCTTCATATGGACATCCTTAGCACCTGGCGGAGGTTAGGGAAGCGCTTATTAAAGATTTGGCTCAGAGCAGAGTTTAAGCAGAAATAGGCCTCTATGTGCCTTAGCATGCAAAAGGGAAAATTGGTTGCTACTTAGTTTGATCAGTTTTACATTAAAGCCCAGCCATTTTTACTTGAAAATATGTTAACTCTTGATGACGCCGTTAATGCATCATAACTGGATTGGCTCATCATCCTTCCTTGACAATGATTACTTCAATGAAACTCTTCTTCCAGGATGTTTGCGATATCAAGGAGGCTCTGCTAGCGCTGACAATTTCTATGAGCTTAAGACTAATCAAAGAGGTGCGTCAAAACCCTCAAGTCTTGGCCACTAATGTTCTCTCAACTTTAGCCTAGAAGAAGTCCAAATCGACCTCCATGGCCACTTTTGTTCCTGTTCAATCTTAAGCATGCCCCCTTCAGTGTGTCTAAAACCAGAAATCTCTCTACCACGTGAGGTTGGACCAGGTGTAACCTTGGTGACAAAGCAGCATTCCCTTCATCATCTGCACTCAGAGTTTGCTTTGTGAAGTTAATTGAGACTTTGCCTCGCCCCATGCACTCCAATGAGGGGCCTCCAGCAGTGGCTCAATTGTTACATACCTCCAAGAAGCAGTCCATAGCTTTCCTTGGCATCCACCCTGGACATTCGCATCTCAAGACCTGCCCCTAAGGTTAATACAAAACCTGTCTACAAAGAGCTCAAGCCAAAAGCTGGTGAAGCTACAGCGCCTTCTTTCATGGTCAAACCAGTAGTTTGGCGCGCCAAGGGCACCCCCTAAATAAAGAAAGGTATGTTGACAACGTGTGCCTTATGAAGCAAGCTGAAAAACCTGACGTGCCTGATGCTGGCTTCTCTCCTATTGCTCCTATAATTTGTATAGATAACCCCTCTAATGACAAATCAGAAGTAGTTATAAAGACGTTAGAAAAAATGTCTTAGGAGCTCCAATTGAAGTAGGAATACCATACCATCTTAACCACAAAGGTGTAAATAAGGTCGTGATACCTGATGAAATTTATCTTAGCCATGTTATATGGTGCCATGAAGCTATCAATACTGTTAGTGATACAAACAAGTTCATTACTTTGCTGAACCAACCTATTCAGCATGTTTATACCTTGAACTTATTAATAATAGATATCAGAAGGCAGCTCAACAACTTGACTCCATTTTACGTCTTAAGGAGGTTCTAGCTCTCCATTCTAACTTTGGTGGAACTATAACTATGGCTGAGGTCATCATCAATCAGGTACGGTTATGTCCATCCTTGACATTGGCTCCCAATAAATGCAATCTCCTCGAAACATATCAATAATTATAAGTTGGCGCATGACTTGGAATACTCTTAAGAGTATTGAACTGCAGGGCCAAACAATACTCTTGCTATCAGGGTTTACTCCTATTAACCCATTTGAATTGAGAAGCTCATCTTGTCAGCACCCACTGTGGCCTTGGATAACAATAATTATGATTTGCTCACTGGCACTCAATTTATGTTCAAGTATGAGGGAGGTATCAACATGAAACAGGGTTATCTCTCCTTGCTCATTTATGAGGTTTCTCTGGTTTTAAACCATAAAGAACTAACAAAAAAGTATACTCTTTCTTGGTTGAGTACCATTCTTCTGAACTATCTTTTTATTACACAACGTAAGGGAAGAATAACAAGAATTTGCCTATTCAGTGGAAATTTCTGAGGGTATCCCATTTTATTACTCAAAAGAGACAAGAGACAGTAATCAAGTCTTGTGAACAACGAGTGATTGACACCATAATACTTTACAGATCCCCTAAAACTGCTTATTACACATGATAAGCATTAAAAGTTTAAGTCCCTTAGAGTTTAAGTATTGCCTAGTATACTAGATCCTGCCTACCAGCGACCTATTAATATAATGGAAAATCTCACTAAAAATTACCATGAAAAAGCATAAGGAGATAGGCAAAGGCCTGCTTTTCCCAGTTGAGGATACTAGAAAATTTACTTCATTGATTCTAGGTTGGATATGGGATTACCTACTCTAAAATTATCTTGTACCTTACCTAAAGTTAATTTTCAGATGAATTAACCCTATGTGAGATTGAAATAGTATAGTATTAATTAGATACCTACAGTGATAAATTCTCAAATTCTAATACTGGTTATGGGCATATGAAGGATTAGAGCCGCACAATTGAAGTTGGTGATGTCAGTCCTCTTTGATCTAAAACTCATCATAAGTAAAATTCGAAGAGCAAAAAATGAGGACAAAACTCATAGATTTAATATATTCTGGTTTACTAGTACCTTCCTAAAGCCCTTAGATTTCCTCCATTGCTTATTAAAAAGAGAATAAATTGAGGTTATCAGGTAGTTATGGACTACCACAAACAAAACAACATCACTAAAAATGGTAGTTATCCTAGAACCTGCATCATTGATGCTCTTGTAAAACTCTGCTCAGAATTTTTATCCTCTATGGATTTAGCCAGTGGATACTGACAAATTGATCAATCCTTACAAGATCAGGAGGAATATTCTCTCATTTGCAGTGAAAGCTTATTTGAGCCCACTTGACTACTTCAAGATTATGTAATGCTGGCACATCATTATAATAAGCAATAGATCATATCTTATGGGACCTTAAGCAAAATTGTGAGATAGTCTATCTTTATAACATCACAATATTTCTTTAGAAACTTTTGATGAACATTTTAATAATTTTAAAGAAGTATTTTCAATGCCTTCTTAAATCCAACATTAAGTTGAAACTTGAAAACTGCTTTTTATCAAAAGAAATAAGATTTCCTTGGACATCTAATTCACAGGAAAGAACTCAACCCTTACAAGATAATATTGACACGATATTAAATTTGCTTTAACCTATAAAAACCTACGAGATATTCAGGTGTTTCTGGGTATTATGGAGTATTAACATAAGTTCATCCTAGAATTCATCCAGCTCAGTGAGACTCTTGTACTGCTATTGGCTATTAACACTTCATCTATTGAGGTTCTATACAAAAGGCCACATTTCTGATGCTAAAGCAATTGCTACAAAAAACTTCTTATCCTACGCCACCCAAATTATGATAATCTTTCATTTTTAGTACTGATGCCTCTGATTATGCTGTTGGAGACATTCTGGCTCAAATTTATGAAAACAGAATGTATTATCAAGTTTTATATTTCCGCAAGATGCTTTCAAAAGTTAAACACAGCTATAGAGTCACAGAAAAAAGGTTTCTTACTGTCCTACATGATGTAAATCACTACTACCCTTTTTATATGGAGCTACCTTACCTGTGGTTACCGCCACGCCAACTTAAAATGGTTACAAAGTATGAAGGATCTTACAAGATGGCTAGCTCGTTAGCCTTAAAGCACCAACATTATGAATGAAGATCGAAGACCAAGCTGGGACTTAGCATATAAATGTCAATGGGTTGACTTATTTGGTTACCCTTCACTTAAATAATATTGAAGCGAAGAGATTGCATAACCTCCTAATAACCCCTTATGCTTGATAAAACTAGGATGAACTTGTTAAGAAAATGCTAACATGACAATTCCACAACAAAGTCAGTAGTGGGAAGTTATAAAATAATGAAGGGGCAAATTGGTTGCCCTATATTCGATTTTAGAACGAGTACCTACTATCATGGACGTCCACTCTACCCTTGGTCATGGAGTGGTATGTAAGATCTCTTAATGAATTAAAGATTGGTACTATTGGGGGAGTTATGGATTCCATTACCAAAGTCCTGGATGCCTGCTTAACCTGCAAAAAGTAGTCCAGTTTCAAGACCAAATATCGTTACTAACCTACTACCCTTATACAACCATTCCATACGATAGGTTTAAATGTGGTTGGTCTCCCACCCAGACTATCAGTGGGAATCACTATATACTAGTAGGAATTGATCACTGAACTAAACAGTTGAATCTGTGGCTATCCAAGCATAAACTGCCAAAACTACCACAACTTTCCTTATTGTATATCTTTACCCACCATGGTTGCCCCAGTTTCTACTCTGTGACAATGGGAAGAAATTTTACATCTTAGTGAGCAAGATTTGTTACATTATGGATACAACAATTTTTCTCAGCACCCCACAATCATTTTAAAAACAATACTGTAGCAAGACCGAATGGAAAATTGGCAACTATATAATGAAAATTGGACACTTTAGAACCTATACACTGGTATCAGTTTCTGCCTAGTGCCCTCATGGCATATCATATCAGTTATTTCCAGATCCATAAAATGTCTCCTTTCCACGCCCTTTATGGTTGAGAACTTGGGATACTTGCTCTCTAAGCTCAAGATTTTTTTCTGCCAGGACTGACGATCCTGATAAAGCCATTAGAAGGTTAGCCCAACACACCATTCATTTACAATCTGAGGTTACAACAAACTTAGCTAAAACCATCACTAAAGAGGTCCAAGCAGCTAATGAGCTCATACCACCTTTAACTACTTTTCAAGTATCTTACCTAGTTCTATACTACAGAACTGCACTACACCCAAAAGTAGGAATCTTGGATCCCTTGAAAAGTTCCTCTCAAGGGTCACATATAAGAAGGGTGACGAATATTCTAACACATCATTTACCTCGAAGTCACAGAGTACATAGGAGGTTTTACGCCCTTATTCTTCCCCACCATTCCTGAAGGGAGTTATGTCTGGAAATTGTAGGTTCAACGAGTGAAAAGAAATGTTTAGTGAAGAAATCATTTTAATTTTATTAGAAATAAACCTTTACCTAATATTTGGAGTAATCAGTCAGCTTAGATTATTACTATAACTCCCAACCCCAGCTGAAAACCTCAAATTCAATTGTTAGGAATCTGCTGAACCCCCAGAGAATAGTCAAACTGGCTCCAAAATCTGCCCCCACACTGTTCTAAATTTAGTGCAGCCGCCTAAGGGAAAGCCATCACCTTTTATAGGCTTGAAAGTTTCTGGGAGGTGAAGATATTTTAGATGTCTGATTGAACTGACTATATTATGTCCCTACCTCATAGGTTCGTCATCCTGGCTGTTGATCCCAATCCTGTAATTAAGCCCTATAATGGCAAAGGGATTTGAGAGTGCTAATATGCCAAATCTTCTACCTAATTAAAATATCTTCTGCCTAATCTGAATTCACTTGCCTCTCTCATTTTTAGCCTTGATTTACTTTAAATACAAGAAGACAATAAAATTATAGGGGATCACTTTTGTCCCCATTTATATTCATACTAAATTTTATATATCTCTAAAATTTATTTATGGTCATTTTAAAAAAACTTAGCCACGGTCAAGAGTTGTAATACACTAACAACCACGAGACTGTTGAAATCCTGTGCTAAAAGCACCAGCAAGCTGAAAATCGTTAGGATTCTAACACACATGAATGTAGATGGACTGACTCATTTTCCCCTACTTCATTTAGACAGTAGCAAAGCTGAACGGTTACACAACCACTCATGAAGCCAGACTCTTGTGAGGAAAAGATGAACCGTTTAAAAAGATGTTAAAATGACAAGTGTAAAATACTAAAATTTTCAACAAAGATTGTAAAAAAAGTTGAAATTGAATGGTTACTTACTTGCGGCCTTCATAATGGGTACTAGTGATAATGGAAGCCTACACACCACTAGTGCCAAAAAGATAATGGAAGACTACAATACCTTAGGACAAAGATGGACCTGAAAAACTTATGAGTGGATCAAGGTTCTATAATATTGAGAAGGAATAATGTACTCTGTATTGAAAATCTTAAACGCTGCATAACTTGTAAAGAACAAATGCTGCATAGGGGTTAAGTATAAGTATCAACCAAAAGCCCTTAACAGTCATTCCATATCATCAGTTTAGATGTCATAAGACACTGTTTAAATTTACAAGAGGAAATTAATATATCCTAGTAGTGATTAATTACCTTACAATATGGATCAAAGCAATTGACATCTCCATGCAGATCACCAAGGCTATCGCTAATTTTTTACATCAGACTATTTAATAGGCACAGTTTCCCACAGGTACTGCTATATGATAAAAGAAAGAACTATAATTCAAGAATTGTAAGAATCTTAACTTCAAGCATGAGAATTTAACGAATATTCTCAGCGCCCTACAATTCAACTAACAGGAATGTAGAAAAATTAAATAAAACGTTAGTTTCAATACTACGCTGAAGTCTACTACCAATCCATTACACTAATACAAGTATCTTAAAAGTAATTTGATGACTTACAGGTAAGTTTCCATCATAACATAAAAATGTTACATTTCAAGGCCTTATACAGAAAAGAATCTGAAATCCTGGGTCTACTAGCCCGCAAAGTTAACAGTGATATTACCAAAGAGCCTGAAAAAGCACTAAGAAGAGTAACCCAAAAAATTTCACAGAACTTCATTCTGGGGCAATGACTAATCGCGCAAAAATATTTACAAGAGAAGGCCAAGCAGCAAATTAATCCTGCTAACTTCTACCCGCTTTTAAGAACTTAGATTTAGTCTTGCAATACGATAACATTATAGTGCCCCAATGAGATAAAATTGTTTTTTATATCTGGGATGGGCCATATGATATGTCCTACAAACGTGGAGATTCATAATCAATTAATGCTTTAGTAACTGAAGTAATTATCGACCTCATACATGGCTAATTCCTACGTCAGTACTACCATGCCAATATTCTTGAAGGGGGTGATGTCAGAATCAGAATGTTGGACATGATGGGAGGAATATCAAGCAGTTAACATTCATGTGAGAAGTAACGCCTAAAACCAAGAAGTGGTAAATATACTAATCAACTAACTATACAGAAAATTGAAATTAATAAAGCTCAATTTGATACTAGGAAAATTCCATTGGATCAATTTGAGCCCAAATCACATAAAATGAAATCATGATTAATTAAAATGAAGAATTATTAAATTGTCAGGCGACCTTTACACTAGGTGGCATTGAGGCAGTAAAATAAAGACAAACCCTCAAAAGGGGAAAAATTAAGAATCTGCCCTAAGATCAACCTAAGTGATACCATGTCTCATCTGACTTAATACATTCTATATGTATTTCTCTCTTGTAAAAATATGCTACAAAGGCATTGTACAATCTGGATGCATTGCCTGACTAAATGCCTCCCATCCAAATTACTCATTCCTTTAGTTTTATTGTTCCTTTTCCTTAATAGGTTTTGCGTTGTTTTATGTTACATATAAAACCCCCTTTTATATACTAAATAAATTTGCGCTGTTGTATCTATATCTCTTTTTGGCACTTGACTTCAATAAGTCTACTGGCAAACTTACCATAAGATGGATACTCTAGATGACGGGACATAAGCTTGCTTAGCACCATGAAAAATAAAGAAAATACTTTTCATGAGTCTCAGACTGCCTCAAGTATTGACTGGCAAGATTCTTAAGCACAGCATAATTGAGCCACAATAATGGAAGCCCAACACACATAATTGATAATTTACATACCAGAAAACTTAAATTAATACTAAAAATTGGGAATTCAAGGGTTTTATTAAATAGAAAAGGAAAAGTGAAATATAAAATGGAGCGACAGCAGAATATATTGGGGACTGCTGCCTTATATTGTACTTGGGAAAAATGGGTGTGTGCATTGGGGCTACATCTATCCCCAATGCAGAGGAGGATCTAAGGATTAAACTCACTATTAAAATATTATGAAATATAATCCTGGACACACGGACAGATCACTCTAGCTTCCATTTGTATAAGATAAATTTACTAGAACTTTTTTGACCTAGTCACAACCTTGTAAGTGAATGACCCAATCTGTAGGGCGCACCCACATCCAGGGATAGTAGTCTTGATCCCACTTCATATCATATAGGTTCGGCATGTCCAAACCTATTGATGGCGTTTTGCCATACCAGCGCCTAAGTCAGAAGGAGGGAAAATGACCATTGAAACCAAATATGCAACAAATATATTGTTGGCGTTTGATTCTGGCCTCCAACCCTTAGAGTGAATAAAATGCAATCTACCTATAATGTAACGTCCAATGGACAAGCAAAAAGCCTGCTGTCAGAAACTTAGGGTTTTCCAACACTTCCCTGCACAGCTCCTGAATACTTTTTACTAAAATTTTGGCGGTTGGTAGGATTGGCAAGGGAAAAACCACAGGGGGTAGGATGTCGCCAACATTTCATCCACAACATAGACTAAATTGAGTTGTTGAAGAGTGGGAAGACACCTTCTTGGGCCCTTCTTAGTTCTGTAAGGTTTTTACTCCTATCCAGATGCAAGTGTGTTTATCTGGACTTACACATTCCATCATTTAAGAGCTATCCAAAGGAAGCTTGAATCACTAAACAGGACACCTAAGGGAAACCAAAAAGTATTTATTTGGCTTTACTATAATGTTAAGCCAATAAATACTATTCAGATGTAACCTACAGATAAGCAAAGCACTAGAGGCGCGGATAGACTTCTGTTATAAGGTTAGTTTAAGTAACTTAATAATTTTTTATTTTATCTTGTTATATGTCAACTTACTCAATATAACTACTATATCTTATCTGATAAATATAACAATTTTCACATACCATTACAAATATGGCACGCAAAGTCATTATAATAACTAGTTATGGGTTTATTAATCTTTATTAGGATTTACAAATCAAAATTGGAGATTTTAAAGCTTAAATAGTTACTGTAACAACTGGGATCACCATGTGGCGAGGCTCCCAAATATTATATTTAAATCAGGTTTGGTTCCATAATACTAAGCTAATTTTGCTATTTGTCCCTTTGCTGATGTTGGGATAAATTCTGGGCTGTGCATCCTTAAACAATTTGTTAAAATATTTGGCTTTTGATGGTTGCTCGCTTCTGGCCCTAGATTTCAGCTACACAGATTCGTGGATTCTTACTTTGATTAAATGATTGAATTTGAGTAACTGGGGCAATATTAGTATGAAGACTATTATTAGAGTTGAATCCCCAAAAGCCACGTTGAGTGAAAAGTAAACGCAAAACTGGTGCTTCTTCGTCTTTAAGATGTTCTGGTACTGGTAGGGAACACTTTACCTATTCTCTTCATGCAGAGCCAAGTGGAGACTTGATAGTAACAATCTAGGATATCCTATCCTTACACTCTTCTTTAAGAGTATTTTTAAAACAACCAATGTTAAAACAACTAAGTTGATATCAATTTTTAGTCTGCTTTTATTAGGGAATAGTTTGGGGTTTATATTAGAACCGGCACATAACTTTTCAGCTGTCTGCTGAGAATTATTTGTGCTCCTATACTGGTTTGACCCTCAGCCTTAGGTACCAAATCTCGTCAGGTACCGTTGCCTTGGGTTTCTTAGGCAGCGTAATCCTTTGGTGTTTGGCAGACTAAACAAATGGTACTAGGTACTTGAAATTAGCTGTTTCAGCTGATGACGATTCTACTCTTCCTCTTGCGTTTGAACGTTTTGGTAGTTTCTGATGACTCCAATCTGTTCTACTCTGAACAATTACCCATAATTTGACTATCAGGTGTTAATCCAATATTGAATTATTGCTTGATTTCATTGGGGATGATGCCCATGAAATTATCATCTGTCATCAGCCTCAAATATTATTGGGGATAAGCACAACAATAATTTATTAGTTGGCGACCTCTAATATCATTGAGGATGATGCCCAACAATATTTTCATCAATCAGCCACTATTTCCAATCCTATACAATTATAACTTAATTGTCAAATCTATACTCAGTTAAAAGGTTGGATTATGTGGTCAACTGCAATTTTGACTTTTTCCCCCTCTTGACCAGATATTCAATGGTAGATAGAACCCTCAGGGATGGAAGCCGCCTTAGCTTGAGCTCATATTTGGTTTATCATATCTCTATGTCCACAGCGGAGTGTAGGTCTGTCCACACTCAACGCCCATATGCTCTGCATGTTTTATTACTTCATATGCTTAGATGCTACCAATTGCCACCTCATCTCGAGTACAGTTCACATGACATCATGCCACTCCAGTCCCATCTTCACATCGGTTGCAAGAGATCAGCTGGTCCACCTGTACAAACCCCAGGACAGGTTCTGCTGGCACCTTGTCACCTGTACCAACCCCAGGACGGGTCTCAAAATCTCGTTGCTAGGGACTATTATGGCAGGTCTAGTTTCAGCCCATCCTGATCCTATCAACACTTGGGACTTGTGCCCAAAACTATCCCTTCCTTCACGCTTGGTAGGTGGGAATGTCACTAGATGTATTACTGCTCAAATTAAAATTCGTTTTATATTTTTTATATTTTTATGCATCTTTTTTATCTTTTTGTCCTTTTATTTTTATTTTTTAATATTATTTTTCCCATTATATTTTTTTCTTTAAGTCTAATACTTTAAGTATATCATGTGGACTCTATTGACTATGTGACCATTCTCAGTATTTTTGATTGTATAGGAATCATTTGTCAACTTAGCAATAATTTTGAATGGTCCCATCCATAGGGCGTCCAACTTATTTTTTCTCCTGAATCCATGGGTATTGCTATAGGCAACCCTATTGTCCACATGGTATTCTTTCAACGTAGATCAATTCTGGTTGTCTGTTTTCTTTGCATTAATTCTTTATCTCATTGTCATCTCAAATTCCTGAGATTGTATTTCTAATCAGAATATCGGCCAGTCAGGATAGATAGTGTTTGGCACTCATTCCCAAAGATGGCTCTACTGCTGAATACAATATTGGCGGTAAAGCGGCTTTCCAACCATCTAACAGTTAGAATAGCATTTTCTCAGCCACCAAATGGTAACTGATATATAAGCAAATGTGACCAAACTCAGATATGCTCCCCTAAGTGGAAGTTTTCCCCGTGACCAATTTTTGTAATATTAAAGCTAGAGTTGTGTTCACTCTTTCCATTATTTTGTTCAAATCTGGACATTTGGGGACAGATACAACACAGCAGATTTCCATTAATTTGTTTAGCCTAGAATCACATGTGAAGTAAAGTTGGTTCCGTTGTCACTGAGAACAACTTGAGGGCAACCAAGCTTATAGATCTTTTGGTCAAGTATAAACTTCACCATACTTATTGCATATACTTTTCTGAGGGCTTTCGTTTTGACCCATCAGGTTAAATGAGCTATTATGATGATTATATACTTCACTCCTTCAGTGCTGATACTTAATGATTCCATAACGTCTATGAACATCATGTGCCATGCAACACCAGGGCGTACTAGCCAGTACCCTACAAAGTTCTTGTGCGGTTTGTGCAGCTGACATTACACACAACAGGCTAGGTAATCCGCGACATAGTAGTTAATTCCCAGTAATACTACTGGTGAATATGATCCACTGATTTCCTTAGGCCACCATGGCTGATGACCTTGTGAGCAGCTCAAATGTTTTCTGCTTGTTCCGATGGTTTAGGAAAATCCCATTTTCCTTCAATTGTTTTGTATAATTGATTGTTCTTAAATTTGGTATTTTCCATGGCCTTTCATAATGCATTCCAAATTTCTTAGGGCTCATCCCTTATATCTCCTTTTTCATCCGCTGAAACAGTGCATCAGCTTGATAATAGATCACATTAACAACTGGTAATCAAGACGATCTGTTAGCATTCTGATGTACCTCTCTGCCCTGTGGATAATTTTGAAATCATAGGATTGCAGCTTTAAAGCCCATCGGGCCAACCGGCCCTCTGGTTCCTTCAGTTTTTGAAGCCAGAGCAGGGATGAGTGGTCAGTTATGACTTTAAAGTGCATTCCATGTATGTAGACTCAAATTGTTTACAGGCATGGATGACTGCCAGACACTCTTGCTCCATCACAGTATAATTTCTTTCTTCTAGTGACAGTGTTCTGCTCATGCAGGCTACTGGATATTTGTCCCATTGTCATCTAATTGACTTAGAATGGCTCCAATCACTGTTAATGAGGCATCCACTTGGATTAATAATTCCCAACTAAAATTTGGATATTTTAACACTGGGCTGCTCATGAGATATTTTCAGAGCTTATTGAACGACTTCTGGGCCTCTTTGTTCCACACAAATCCCTTTTTCAGATCCTTGAGTAGGTGAAATAAAGGTTCAGCAAATCCAGCGAAGTCTTTGATGAATTTGCGATAGTACCTGACCATTCGCAAAAAGACTTGAATATCCTGAACACTTTTTGGGATCAAAATCCACTTGATAGCTTCTACTTTAATGATTTGCAGTTGTAATCCATTATAGCTTATAACAAACCTTATGTATTAGAGTTCTTTTTTGAAAAAGTGACTTTTTTGGCTTAATTTAGTATATTTGCCCCTGCCAACCAAACGAAACTACCTCCAGATGCTCCAAATGATCTGTGAAGGTCCTACTGAAGACGTTGATATTGTCTAAGTATACTAGCATGCAGGATAGTTTCAGGTCACTAAGTATTGAATCTATAGCACGCTGAAAAGTCTCCAGCGCATTGCATAATCCTTGGGGCATTCTGATTGCTGATATAGTCCTTGTGTGTTAACTATTGCATATTTTTCCTAATCTTCTTTTGGCAAAAAGATTTGTCAATAGCCTGAAATCAGGTCCATAGCCAAAAAGTATTTTGCCTCCCCAGGCGATCAAGCGCGTTGTCAATTCAGGGCAGCAGATATAAGTCTTTCTAGTGATCTTGTTTAGTTGTAATAGTTGATCACTACTTGATTTGATCTGCCCTTCTTTTTTACCAACAGGATCAGAATCACTATGGGCTTGATGATAGAACAATTAACCCATGCTCCACTAACTTGCTTATTTCATCGCTGACCTCTGCTTCTGCTGCTCTTGACCTACAAACAGGTCTCATTCTTATTTGAAAATGTTCCCCAGTATCAAATTTGTGGAGTATGTTTTTTGTATAATCTAAGTCATGATTGTTCTGAGAGAATACCTTCTGATATTTTCAAATAATTGGAGCTCATCCTCCTGCTGATTATCAGTCAGAATGGCTAGCTGCTCATGATCCACTAATATATTGACACTTTTTATAACTTCCGCTGGCAATCCCATTTCAGAAAATGATCCAAATACATGAAAAGCATATAGTTCTGCGATTGGGAGCAAGTGCAGAAATGCAACGGTCTAATTTTTTTCAATATTAATCAGCTTCTCTCTCAGATTGGTTAATAGTACTCATATCTCTTTGTGACATAGCATTAAGATCCCTGACGCAGCCCACTTTTTGATTCTCAATTTTTCCCATGGATTGATGATTTCTCCATATATAGCTGTTCTGGAAGTTCCATCATTAACCCAGTGTTAACTATGATTTGAGCCCCTCAGCGGAATGATGTTCAGTGTGTTTGTCATTAGAGGTATTCACTAATTCTCCATAATTTCTGTCAGCATTGATTTTCATTTTCATCTGACTAGTTTTTAGCAAATGGGTATAATACCATCACTACAAATAAAATTGACAAATTATTCCTTTTTGTCAGCGGAATTTCTCCTTTCCATTAGTAAACCAAAGGCAACGTCTGCCCCAATATCGTCAGGGTGTTTTCTTTGAAATTACACTCCACCCCATACTTCCTCAAGAACTTTGTTTTGATAATTATATCATAGTTTAAATTGTCTAGCACTATGGCAGAAGCTGACACCATCAGCGATCCAAACCGAAGTGGTAGCACACTGTAGGCTCCGAATGAGATGGTAACATCTGGTCCAGCCATTCCATACTTTTTTTGGTGCTCCAAATCCGGTGAGATTTTCATACATTTCACTAATTTGGTGAAACGATGTTGATTGGTGCTCCACTATCTAATGGCTCAGGCTCTTATACTATTGACTAGAATTTTTTC
Organism: Massospora cicadina; assembly: GCA_022478985.1. NCBI lineage: Eukaryota > Fungi > Entomophthoromycota > Entomophthoromycetes > Entomophthorales > Entomophthoraceae > Massospora > Massospora cicadina. The sequence continues at coordinate 18,501 of JAKSZP010011269.1, read as the reverse complement.
ATAGGTACACTCTGAGTACTATAATAAAGTATTTACTGAATGGATAGCTGCCTTATTTGCCAAATCAAGTGTGTGGATTAATTTGAGCAGATAAATTGGGGAATGACTCCTTGATTGTGATGACAGGTAAAGAAACTTTCGCCTCTATAATATTCGTTTCAATTAATTATTCAGGGCTCTCAGCAGATCTAACTTTCTCTGCTAGCTGTCATACATAGGGTCAAGTGACCTCACTAAAGATTTTGGGATCAAACCCCAATTGCTTTGGCTTGAGTTATAGCATTAACGTCCAATTTACCTCCCTGATGGAGTGGATCTGACGAGTTGTCATCCACAAATAGGTCAGAGATATTTATTTCCTCTTTCATTATTTCAGGTGGGACAGGTTTATCAGTAGTACTAGAACGTCCCTGATCTAGAAATCTGGTCCTTTTCCCAAATCTGAACCAGTTTCTTGGGTATGAATGAGATTAATCTGATCCTTCAGCTTTCTTTTCTGACATTGGGAAATTACATGGCCTAAATTCGCTCATTAGAAACAGCAGATTGGCTATTTTTCCAATCATTTCTTAACTTCTGGTTTGCAACCTGACACAACTTGACTCTCAGATTCATTATATGGTTCAGCAAGTATGATAATATTTTGAGACTTCGTTTGAATAGCTTTAAAAGTACGATTGGGTGCATCAAACGTGGCTCCAAGCATCTTCAGATGATCCACCATCTGAGAGGTCAAGGTTTGAGTCACTAGCACCACTACCATCATCTGATGCAATTCTTAGTAGGATGAAGTGCCAAATGCATGGCTATGCATCAAAGTTGCTTAACACATCCACTCCTGCCAAGATCCAAGCTTCTTGGTGAAAATTGGTCAGCAAAACAAACCAGGGTCTCATCTTTGAGGAATTGGATACCCATGAACTCTTGTTTATGATTCACCATCCAAGTAGGGCTTCCAAAATCCAACATAATGGCTGCTTTGGCTTCCAAGTATGACCAATTATCTCCATTGAGGTGAGGTAGCACCAGATTTTGGCAGTCTATGCTAAGGCAGTTCATTATGGTCACCGCTTTTTGACAGTCTGCATAGCCAAACATGGTCATCTCATATAAGTGTAAAAACGCCAGGGCATTATCACAGTGAGAGGGTGGGCAATTTTGGCATATTTCAAAAAACCTCAGTTACTTTACTTATAGAAGATACTGACCCAACTACTCGAGAAGCCATAGGAGTGACTTTATGAGTCATTTATGACACACCAGCAAATGGTTTAGGCATGTTTTGGGGCGGAGAGGTCTTCTCAATTGGCATTTCACATGTTTTTGCTTCGGCTTATTTACCAAAAATTGTTCACAATCACATTTATGTTTATTCAATTCCTCCATACGCTTGGTCATTTTCGCCATCTCTTCACTAAAACGCCTAATGCATTCTTGATCCACTTCCCATTTGGACTTCTAGAAAAGAATTTCTTTAATAAGTTCGCCCTCTTTTCGCTTCAAAGAGGCAACTTTCCCACACAGGTCGTTATTCACTATTTCTAATTGTTCAATAGTCTCCACCGCCTTGATCATATGCTTATCTATTGTATTAACATCGGTTTATGATGCCAATCTGAGAACATTTTTATTGACAGCCTGTAGTTCTCCCAGAGCTTCTGAAGCTCTTCCTTATAAGACATCATTATTAAAATTGTTTTTAACATCTCAACTACCCCTGTAGTGAGAAACAATGTTAAAATCTTAGACCTAGGATGGTTGCTCGCTTCTGGCCCTTGATTTCAACTGCACAGATTCGTGGATTCTTGCGTTGATTATCTGATTGAATTTGAGTAACTGGGGCAATAATAGTATGAAGACTATTAATAGAGTTGAATCCCCAAAAGCCAAGTTGAGTGAAAAGTAAACGCAAAACTGGTGCTTCTTCGTCTTTAAGATGTTCTGGTACTGGTAGGGAACACTTTACCTATTCTCTTCACGCAGAGCCAAGTGGAGACTTGATAGTAACAATCTAGGATATCCTATCCTTGCACTCTTCTTTAAGAGTATTTTTAAAACAACCAATGTTAAAACAACTAAGTTGATATCAATTTTTAGTCTGCTTTTATTAGGGAATAGTTTGGGGTTTATAGTTAGAACCGGCACATAACTTTTCAGCTGTCTGCTGAGAATTATTTGTGCTCCTATACTGGTTTGATCCTCAGCCTTAGGTACCAAATCTCGTCAGGTACCGTTGCCTTGGGTTTCTTAGGCAGCGTAATCCTTTGGTGTTTGGCAGACTAAACAAATGGTACTGGTACTTGAAACTAACTGTTTCAGCTGATGACGATTATACTCTTTCTCTTGCGTTGGAACTTTTTGTTAGTTTCGGATGACTTTAATCTGTTCCACTTTGAACAATTACCTATAAAAAGAGATTATCAGGTGTTATTCTAATATCAAATTATTGCTTGATTTTGTTGGGGATGATGTCTGACGAAATTCTCAACTGTTGGAAGCCTCAAATATCATTGGGGATGATGCCTGACAATAATCTCATCAATCAGCCACTATTGCTGATCCTATACAAGTATAACTTAATTGTCAAATCTTATACTCAGTTAAAAGGTTGGATTATGTGGTCATCTGCAATTCTGAAACTATTTTTTTAGTACTAGTGGTACCCAACCCAAAAGGGGGAAACGCCCCGCATCTTTATTTGAAAATGGGCCAAACAAAGAGATTATCATAAATTAAAAAAATTCCTAATATAGCTCCTAGGTTATAAGCTTAGGAAGCCATATCAGAGGGTGAGGAGGCTTTGGGGAAACTTTTGTCCAGCGCCTGCTCTAGCTGGCGGACCATGGTGGACAGCATTGGGGTGGGAGCATCAGCGACATGAGGCATAAGGAGGTATAGTTGGGGGTTTTCTTTGTTAATGAGGCCGGCGGTGTCCATCACCTCAATGTATTGAGCAAGTTGATGTTCAGCAAAAATGATGAGAGCTGGCACACAAGTAAATGACTTGATGCGCCATTGCATTTTGAGATATTTGGGGTCAAAAGGAGAAGTTTTTGCTTCATCGATGGAAGTGTAGCTTTCACTGAAAGCAAGCTCATCAAACTTTGTACTTTGCATCTTCCTCAAAATCATGATGAAAATTGCAGATAGGAATACACTCAACAAGGGTCTTCATTTCCCCATGGAGTTTCTGGCGGAGGAGGGTGTTGGCTGGGGCTGCTGTAGCTGCAACTGCCATTTCATTAATATTTTCATAAATAAAAAGCCTGGTTTTTGGATAAACACAGCGGGAATGCAAATTGGGAGGGTCAACAAAGAACTCCTCCAAAGCAAAATCAGTTTTCACACGGCATGGATGTTTGTCCTCATCAATCCATTTAAGAGCCTCAAATGGATTGCAATTCTGACACTATTCTTTAGGCTTGAGTAAGTTTATAATGGCTCAGGGATTCCTCAATAAAAGCAAATGTATTAATTTCAGCCATGCATTTCAAATCCCATTTTTTACTTTTATTTTAGCTTAAGTTTTTTATCAGTCAGCAATTTTCATTTAGCTATAAGAAATAGAGTTCTTTAAGGGTGGCTTACCTTGCTAACTTTTTTTGTCTTTTTTAGTTTTGTGGCTCATCCATTTACAAAGCTAAATTTCTATTAGAATTAGCTTACAACTTACCTATGATGTCCAACCCATATGACGGGCATTGATTGGTGGCAACAATTATTTTCAAATATATGGCATATAAAGACTTATCCTTTCCCAACCAATATGACTACTATATATACCTTTGCTTAGGTTTGTATATATCATATAGGTAATACTTTACTTGTACTGGGATAGCAGTTAATACCTAGATAGATTTTGTGTAATAGTAAATAGAATCACCTTATCATAACAAATTTATGTAGATATTCCTTTTGACTAAAGATATCATATGCTTTTTAAAAACTAAATATCCGTGTACTTTAAACTTTTTATACATATGGTTTAGGCATTCATTAAAGATTTGGAAGTAGGAATCCCGCATACTTTCAAGTATTAAAGGCATAAAAGTTAGTATTTAGGCTTACAGAACAAAGTTAAAGGTTGCAGTTATATAACTAATGTATTTTATATATAACTTATATAGTTATCTCAGAAAGGTGATATCAATTTTGTGTGAACTAGTTGCAATTTATTCATACTTTTAATTGTATAAATATTTTTGACTAAGGTATTATGCATATACAAAAAAGAATTTACTGTAGACCATCCTGTACTAAAAAAGAATTTACTGTAAAATATCAAATGAATCTATATATCTCATACAATGTGGCTCAACCTAGTTACAAATTTGCACAAAGAAGGGGATTAATGGTCTAAGAAAAAAGGGGTAAGCCTATAGTCATCCACGCGTGGCGTTCTTATAAGCCAAGTATTCCATGAACTGCATTAATAATTGATATCTTAGTTTAGGGACTTGGTTTACAAATCCAGCAAAGTAATATCATTAACAATTCAGGGTCACTCACCAGTATTATATCAAGGATGCAATGACACTGGCTTATGCTATAACACTATTTCACCCTATATTTTATAAAGATCCATAAGTTTAAAACTCTATTAAAGTCTATTTGGGTACTTATTATAGTCTATCTTACTGCTTTATTCCTACTAAATATACAACATAAACTAACTAGTTAATAACTAGTTTTTATAATTTTTCGATGTGGTTTTTTCTTAGTGTAACACTTAGCATATTTTGCATCAAGTTGATAGATTTCAGGAAGGCACACTTGATGTTCTCTTAATAGTGGACCTTTGTGATATCTTCTACTATTGAGTGTAGCTTTGTAAAGGCGCATTTTATTAACATGGTAGTGATAGTAACCTTTTTACAGAATAAGTATTTGATGATCAACTTTATCCTTAAGTAGACTCTTCTTCTATTCCTCTAATAAAGTATATAAGTAAAGTTGTATGTTGGTGTATGAATATATGTTATCTAGAATATATATGTGAGTTTTTTTATTCCTCAAAGAAAAATTTGGAAATATATAATTTATATAGTTTTTACTAAAAATCTTTTCTTACCCATTGCAATCAGAAATTTTTAACTGATTTGTTTCAAGACAGAGAAAGTTTGATAATCAGTAAGGGGAGACTAGTACATGCCTAATGCCAAGTAAGGGCTGAGCGAATGTAGTAAAAGGCATAGTTTCATTTTGCACCGCCTAAAGTTTGAAAACGCCCCGAGGATGCCGGGTGATTTGGAAAAAAAACAAGAAAACCATGGTGAGTATTTCACTGGAAATCTTGGATTGGCAAACCAAGTGTAACCATTACATTAAATACTACCCACTCTCAGCCACTGTCATCTGTGGAATTTAGGATCTGAGTTTACCTGGAAATTAATTTAACTTCTCACTAAAAAGTTTTATGGGGACTTATGCACCCTACTTCCCAGAAAAATGTATGTAGCACCACACTCAATGACCTGTGGATGGTTGAATCTCAGGTTTGAAACAGCAAAAGCAGCAGACACAGTTGCACAGGTGCACGTGGTGGTCAACTTCCCAGAGGGTCAATAGGTGGTCATCGCCAAGCGCATGCAATGGACAAAATTAAAATAAAATTTTTGTGACTTTTGATTTCCTCCCTACGACCACTAAGTTTAAAGTCCTCAAGAGTCATCTCAAAATAGGACTCCAAAGCTATAGGGAAATCAGCTTTTTTTCAAAATGCAATATTTTCTACTGATGCCTGAACTCAGCACAGATAAGGCAATAGTGGTGATCACCCCGTTCTCAAGGGGTAGCTGAGGACCTAACTCAGATCCAACACGCCGTGACACTCACCATCAATTAACAACAGACTCAACCGTTCCATGTAACTGTTGACAGCGTACTGCCCATATGCACTAATTGTTGGGCGTTTGGACACAAGTTACACACTTGTCCCACCAGAGAGTAAATTATCCCAATTGAGGCTTTTTCAGAAGCAAAGGTGAGGGACAAAGTGATCCCACAGTAGACTCTAGTGTTACAATTCCATAAGGCTAACAGGGGTGCTATATCCAGGTAAACCTGTTCCACAATAATGAAAAAAGAAAACAGCAATGCTGAGCGCAGGCCAAAGCAGCAGCCACGGCGGCTTCCGCCATCCCTCCTGCCCAGATCCAAGCTGACCAGAATGAGTTTTCTTGTTTTGGTAGAATTCTAAAATCTCATCCAATCAGATGGGGGACCCAGCCCTCAAACCCACAATATGTGCAAGATACACACTTGCTGATTTCATGCACAACAAATGCAAGCAGAATTTCCAATCCAAATATATCATATTTTTGGAGAAGAATCGTTAAACATGCTCAATGGTGCATCGCAAACCCTCAATAACTCAAAAAACTGCAAAGATTAAAAAACAATAAAACAAGAAATCCACGGCTAAAGCCACCCTTTAAGATAATACCTGTACACCTAATGATATGCCATCCTCAATCATGTGCGGCTAAAGACAGAAGGCTGAGCTTGCATGGCAGCAAGGAGCGGCAGGGCCTGAGGGGCCCTCCCCTCACTTCTAAGGAGTGATGGGGTTATCCTTTACAATAGGGACGCTGAACATCACCGTACTCTGGCATCTCCATCCTGGACTTTCAAACTGAGCTTCCTAAAGCATATTTTACCTGTGGTCATCCTGGCAATCCAGGAAACCCACTGTCCGCAGGATGCCAAGGACACATGGGCAACCATTTCATCCCCTCCTAATCCTTTGGTCACCACACTGTGGGGTGCAGATACAGGCAAACCGCAATTTATAAATTTTTAGAAAACAACAACACATTTTGATGGATGTGTGCTCATTGTGACCTTTTAATGGATGCTAAATTGCATCAATAATTAACATCTACACCCTGACCTGTGTGTAAATTTAGTGGACTTTCATCTCAGATGTGGCCTCCCTCCCCCTCCCATCTAAATCCTTTTTGATTAGTGACCTAAACTGTTGGGACGTCCCAACCACAGACCTCTGGCCAAACGCACACAATCCACCACAGGGCATATCAATTTTGGGTGATGAAAGCTACCTTTGGCCTCTTTGATACCATCCCCAAGCAAGCACCATTACTTCCCAACATGTCACGTCCCCATGTAAACAACGGGCTTTTGGCGTCTATGTCCTATATAGATTTCATTCTAGCCCCATTGGATTTTTGCTCCCAGAATTCAAAATTTGAAAATGATGACGATAGATTTCTCAGACCATAGAATGGTCTCATTGTCATTTACTTTGTCAAGTCTGGTGCAACAGGCACCTAAAAGGAGAAAACTTTTCCCAGCCATTCTCAAGATACCCACAATCTCAAGTTGGATGGATGCCACTACATTGACACTGAAGTTCACAACTCCTTTCTGAACGAATCCCCTACTAACCTGGGCAAATTAAAAAAACTACAATTTCTCAAGCATGCCACACTTTATCATGGCAATCTCTGGCTGCCTCAGCAGTCATCAAATGTGTGATGGACGGGGTCTCTGAATACTGCCACAAAGCAGTTAGGCAAGAGTGCCCAGATGAGTGCCCACAGTCAGGATAATCCTGCTATGGAAATGTCCCTAATCTGACTATGTGGGAAGCACTTTAATATGAAAGTTTGCGCTACAGTCAGGAAATACTGGCGCTCAGCAAAGGGTTTGCTCCCCTGTGGGAAATTTATATGACCACATTATCCAGCTTGCGAATTTATCTAAGCTTCAAATAATTTAAGATAATTGGTTCATTATTTAATTTAGCTTATTGATTAAGCTTTGAGATGTTGATTGATTATTCCATCTCATTGGCAATAATAACCAATTATAGGGCTAAAAGTAATTCTCATAAGATCATATCCAATGATAATTACAGTTACAATTTTGTTGGGGTTGTTGCTGACAATTTGGAGATGAGTAAATTGACTCCAGATGGGTAAATACTTATGAAAAATTGTTGGGTTTGGTAGCTGACATGCGGGCTGATACAAATAGCGATTTAATTATGCTATTGCTCGTGAATATCAGCTGAAATATTTCCCAAAATTGAACCAATATTCCTTTTTGTCAGCTAGGCGTGCTGAGAACCTCATGGTTACCTCAAATACCCCTAACACATGTCCTTCATCATTTTATCCTATAAATGTTTCCTTACTTTGATAATAATAAACACCTTAGCACTATGAATACTTTAATGTTTTTAATTGTTAATTGTTTACTTCAGAGTGAAGTTGTGAAGAAGTCTTCCTGTCTAAGTGTCAATGCCAGAGTGAGGCTGAAGTCACTTAAAATCCTTATATATTTCCAGAGTGATGCTGAAGTCACTTCAACCCTTTATATTGCCAGAGTTGGGCCAAAGCTACCCAATTATCTGAACTCAACTAGGCTAATTGTTTTCATACAATTAGCAAATTCGTGTTTATTCCCAGAAGTCAGTAGTTAAGTGAACCTGTGCACCAGTAGAAACCCCATGGTTTTTACACGTGGTACTCACTACATGGGATGAGTTGAGTTTATAAGAACATAATAATGCTGAATCATCTAACTAATATGGAACATTAAAGAAATGAAGAAACAGGGTCATCAGTAGACCACTGGGGAAATATCCAATTAGAGGCTGGAATGCTGGTGGATCCTCAATGCATCCATCTATCAACAATTGGAGTAAATGAGAACGCTGTAACAATTTATGAACCACCTTCAGAGAAAATATGAGATAATATACCCAGCATCAGTGATATCCTAATAAGAGGATTCCAAATTTTGCCAACCAATACCTTAGACCAAAGCTGTGGATTATTCCACCACACTACCAATTAGGAAGAGCGAAGGCAACACTTCAAAAAATTCCTTAATATGAATACTTCAACATTAGTAGGATTCTTGCTGAGCGTTGGTAATATTGGTAATTATATTATCTATATGTACAGCCGACTACCCAAAACATGAGAGCCATCCAAGTAGGACAGCAGGCAGTGATCGACAATCTTATTGAGTATACTCAAAATAACAGCGTACAACAGCAGGCACTGATGCAACAATTAGATGTCAGTTTTCAGCAGACTTATGCTGGTTTGGATTCCACATCACAGTGTGTCCACCAATCAAACACCAAAATCAAGAATCTGGTGACTGAACTGAATACAAAATTTTGGGGAATAGTCAAGGAGATTATCAACCAAATTGAGTATAATTGCTGATAGAAACATGATGTGGATAAGCATTGCCAATTACCTGAATCAAATATCACTGATTTGATTTGAGCTCAGGAGGCAGCTGTGCCAATGGCTGCAGCCAATACTGAAAATCACACGGTCTTTCTTTTTTTTTAGTACTAGATGGTCCCAACCCAAGGGGGATTCATCGATGTTTATTGAATTACGCCTGGGCTCCTAAGAGCCTGAGGCGAGGGAAGGGGAGGGAGGAGGCATCGAGAAAGGGAGGGGGTTTGCGCGCCAGAGCCGTGCTGCAGTGACAACTGAGCGGGGGAGGGTTGGCGACATAGTGCAGACCTTCAGGGCCATCTCAAAGTGTACCTGAAAGTGGGTGATCATGTGTGGAAGGGTCCACACCTGCTGGTCAAAGGCAGCACGAAGGAAGAAGTTATGGATGGTCCAGATGGCTGTGGCATAGGCGAGGACACGGAGGGGTTGGTGGCAACCAGGCAATGTCTGCTCAAACATGAGGTCTTGCACAGGGTGTCCAGACCAGGGCTGAGCATGGAGGAGCGCGCGGCCTTTGGCCAAAATGCGGCGACACCTGGACAGGTGAAAAAAAGATGGAGGTGGGAGTCAATAGACTCCACACAGCGGGGGCAGCTTCGGTGCTGGAAGGTAGGGCCAGTCCGGTCCCCTGTCCTGTATGAACAGTGGAGCACCCTCCATAAGGTGTTGGACACCTTTGCTGACAGGATGGGGTGATAGACGTCCTTCCACAATTCCTTAAGGTCAAATCTCATGGAGGGAGGGGGGAGCTCAAGGAGTCTTGGGCGGATGGGAGGACGATCTTGGGGGTTGAGGCGAGTTGTGACAACTTGTCCATTGTGCACAATTGCATGGCGACGTGGGCTGAGGCCAGGGCCTTCCCTTCTGTATGGGAAGGCATGGTGGATCCGCGCGCCTACTCGTTTCAGGGCAAGGAGAGCCTGGTTCCAGTATGGGGATGAGGATGGTTTTAGGCGATGGCCTGGGTGGTTTGTGAGCCACTCCCCTAATGAGGTCAGAGATGCTCTAGGAAGACCTAGAGCTGCTGACACTGACTGGCGGAGGGCGGGCGCCCGATTGGGGCATGGGGGTCGCGTCCCAGAAGACAATCGGCCATAGGAACTTCAGGAAGATTGTGGTGGCGTGGGATCGCGTGTCCAGAAGCCCTAGGTCCCCATCATTGCAGGGTCGGGAAATGGTTGAGAGGGCCATTGGTGGATGGTTTGAGCCCCAGATCCAACAGCGGAGGAGTACATTGAGCCTCGTATAAAAGGCATCTGTGAATGGGCAGACGTGCGCTAGGAACCAAACTTTGGAGAGAAGTAACACATTGGCCATCAGAGCTCGACCCTGGGGGGTGATGTGCCGCCGGTTCCAGCTGGCAATCCTTGAGTTAACTGCTGCAAGGAGCAAGTCCTCATTGTCTTTTAGCGCAACTCCTTGTTGGTTGGTGAGAACGCCCAGGTGACGGAAGGTACCGCGCTCAGGTTCAATACCAAATGGTGGGGGGAAGGTGGGGGAGCCGACCTGCACAACTGTTGTCTTGGAGGTGTTGACCATGGCGTTGGACGCCTTGGTGTACCTCTCAATGGTCACAGCAGCGAGGGCAACATCCCCAGGGCAGCCAAATGCAATGGCAGTGTCATCTGCAAAAGCCATGGTGCGTGTGGGGGCTTTACCTGGGACCAGAATCCCTGTTAGCTTGTCCTGTAAGGAGGCCAAGAGGGGTCAAGGGTGATGTTAAAAGGATAGGGCTCAGGGGGTCCCCTTGCCGGAGACCTTGTCCAACTGGTACTGCCACTGTAAAACCCATTGGCGCCAGGACTCTGGTGTGGAGCTGGTCATAGAGCGCTGATATCCAGCGCCTAGCTGCGGGTGGGAGATGGAAGCGGGCCAGGGAAGCATCAATATACTTCCAGGCTACCCGATCATATGCTTTCTCCATATCCAGGAGAGCCAAAAAACCATTCACCTTACGAGAGTTAGCAGTCAAAGTCAAGTGAAGGTCATTATAGTTGTCCCATAACGACCTCCCCGGAATAAAACCGTACTGGGATGGGGAGAGGCGAGGTGACACCCATTTGGTGATGCGGTTGGCCAGAAGCTTCGTGAAGAGCTTGTGGTCTGTGTTGATCAACGCTATGGGGCGCCAGTTCGCCAAGTTCTCACGGTCTGACTTCTTGTGAATGAGGGTCGTGATTGAGCCTCTGGAGTCGGGGAGGACCTCGCCATTCACCAAGAGTGCAGCGAAGAGGTCGCGGAGGGTTCTGGCTATCACTGCAGGTTCCAGAAGGTACACCTCAAAGGGTATTCCGTCTGGGCCTGGGGCTTTAAGCCGTGGGGATTTCAGAAGGGTTTCCATCACCTCCTGGATGGAAATAGGCGCCAGTAGAGCCTCATCAGCCCGTGGGTCAATGGGCGGCTCTGGAGCCCGCCACAGGAAGTCTTGGATGTCCGATGGGTCCACCTGGGTGGCATGGAAGAGGCTGGAGTAGAAGCGGTGTAGTTCCTGCGTGATTTCCTCCTTGTCTGAAGTGGTTGTAGTGCCAATCTTCAGTGCAGTAATATCCTGCGCTGTTGACCGGGCTTTCTGTTTCCAAAAGAAGAAGCGGGTGAGGCGTTCCCATTGAGCATAGTAACGAGATGTTGTAAAGTTTGCTGCCCGTTCTTCCTTCAGTGTGAGCTCCAAGCGGAGTGCTTCCTGCGCCGCTTCCCAGTCTTCCAACCATCTGGGAGAGGGCGAAGGCTGGCAGTTTCGCTCTAGATGTCTGATTCTGGCTTCCGCCCTTTGACTCTGGCGCGAGCTGCAGTCATCTGGGCTTTGGTACAGTTGTAAGCAACGCGGGTGATGCCCTCCTTGGTCACCGCCCATTTAGCCTTGTGGTCAAGCAGGTGGGGTGGGGGGAGGTGAGAGTCTCCCGGATGGTCATAGACAGCTTCTCCTTAGTGAAGGGGTTGTTGAGAAGAGCTGGGGCAACCCTAGGCCAGAACCTACGCGACGGTCTAAGTGTGGTGGTGAGGAAACGGTGAGTGACCTGTGATCACTCAGATGGTTGTCACGAGAGATGGGAGAGGAGACGCGGCCAATTAGCAGGGGGCCAATCAGTGCCATATCTATGCGTGACGCTGACTGGAAAGCTCCTCCATCATACTGGATCCTAGTCATGCAACCTAGGCCAGACGCGGAGGGTGGAAGCGCATCTATAAAGCCACTCAGGCGAAGGAAATCCTGAAGGCGACTTGATCCAGGGCGTTCCTTTGCTGCAGGGGGGTAAGAGTCACGGACGCGACTTATGGTTGTGTTGAAATCTCCTAAGAGGACTGTATTCCGTGGGAGATTGAGTTGGAGGAGCTCTTCCAAGAGCCGATTTTGCTCCTGACCTGCATTAGGCAGGTAGATACTTGCAGCAAAGAAGGAGAAGTCAGGAGTGGTGAGTTTGGCCAATATGAGGCGGCCACCTAGATATTGTGAAAAAGAATGGGTTTTAACCCGGGGATTCAAAACAATAAGGGCGGCATGGTTTGTCCAGAAGGAGTTGCCTCCAAACTGTTCATTCCATGCAGATTGTTCGTGGGGGAGGATATGGGGCTCCTGGACAGCAGCGATGTCAATTTGTGCTGACCTGAAGTTTCGGAGGAGGCGGGCTCTCCGCTTAAAGTCCCGCAACCCATTTGCGTTGATGGATTGCAGGGCCAGGGTGCTGCCATGGGGACTCATAGCTGTTCCCCTCCATGTCCTGGGGGGTTGCCAGCGCTTAAACCTGCTGCTGTGAGGCGGCTAGTTTTAAGTCCTTTAGCTTGACTATTAGCTGCAATCCGTGAGGAGCGTCGAGGGTTCTGAGGGGAAGGAGAGGGTGGGGGGGCGGAGGACCCAGTAAGCCAGCCTAGGATGCTGCCCCCGCTCCGTTGAAGGGGAAGGACCTGAGGGTGCTCAATGGTGACCTCCGCGGTGTCCCCATTTGATGAGTCTGAGTCCATATTCACTTCCTTAACACTGCAAAGGATCCGCGCGAAATGGACTGTGGGGTTGGGGTAGGACTCTTTGAGGTGGCACTTCTACCGCAGGCTGCGAGTTGCCAGTCCATGCTGGTGGGCATAGCTCCATTGGGAGCTGAGGGTTGATGCGATAAATCGCTGGTGGAGGTTGGTGGGGGTGCCGCGGAGCCCTGAGTGGGGGTGGCTGACGAGGGGCACCCTGTGGGAAATGCCTTGCGCTTGGTGAGAGAGGGAGTTGACTCTGGGAGATTGGAGGGGGTGCCCATTGGAAGGGGGGCATGAGCGCGAAGGTATCCCATACCAATAGTGGGGTTAGCTGTTTCAACTGCTAGGCGTAAAGCCTCAGGGGACAGGTCTTGAACGGGAACCCATTGTGTGGGTTGTGGAATTGCTGCTGCAGCCACGTGGGATCGTTTTTGGCCTGGTTTAGGCCCCTGGGTGGTGGCTAAGAGGGCTTGTTTTCGAGCTGTGCAGCCACTATACAAGTGTCCAAGGGCGTTACACCATGAACACCGGGGGCGCGCCTGATCAGGGTCGACAAAGAAGATCTCAGGGCATGCCCCAACTACCGCCACACGAGGAATAACCTCAATGTTGCGGGATACAGTGAGGGAGGGTATGAACGACGCCCTAGCAGTGCGAGCTCTTTGAGTGGGAGCATAGTAAGAGGGGACGCTAAAGTCCACTGAAAGAACAGACCCAAACTCCATTAAACCACGAAGGAGTGCCAGTTTAAGAGACTCAGGATCAACAGTCGTTGGTAGGTTGGAAAAAGTAACCCATGAAATTTTCTCCAGGTGAGAGCGTGTGCGGGAGATGCGAAGAGATCCGCGTGGAATAATGACCTGGAGGGTGGCAGCATGGTTAGCAAGGGCAGCTTCAGTGAAGCCCACATCGATGTAGTGGCCCTCCACTGATTCATGGATGGTGGTGACAATAGGGAATGTCTCCGCAATCGCTGCAAAGTATGAGAAGTAATCCTCTGTATAGAATTCAACAGGGTTATGCCCATAATAAAGGCGAATTGCGCGGGAGAGGGTTGAGCGAGGTAGAGCTTTTGCGCTCTAGTTTCGGCCCATTTCTTCTTAACATCAGCAATAAACGCCACTTCATGGGGATCAGCTTTGGGTAACGTTGGTGCCAGAGGTTTTTGCCACGCCCCGGTGGCTCCTTTGGTACGTTTGTGTTTGCTTTGGGCTGCAATTGCAGGTTGAGTGTGAGCTGGTGGTTTGGACAAGTTTTTGGAGTTCCCTTGTTTCTGGAATGTTACAGCAGTTGCTGGCGTCATATAAAATTGAGGGGCGGTTTGTTGGGCCTCGCTAAATTGGGGAGGCCCATCCAGATTGGAATTAACTCCAGCCAGTTGGGAGGAGGGAGATGTTTCATCACCATCCCAATCTATTTGGGTAAATTCAGCCCGAGTATTTGCTGTGATTTCGTGGGCAAAACTCACTGGCTGATTGGTAAATTGGTCGTTTTCAGCATATTGAGATAAAGTGCCGACTTGAGAAGTGCCAATTATGGGGTTTAAATGGGACGGATGAGATTGGAACTGGTGTGAAGTTCCAAAATCTGAACCATTTAAATCCTCATTGGGAAGAGTAGATTGTCCCAATTTGGTGCTTAGTGAACCAGAATGTGCGGCTAATCCAACCTTACATCCGAGGGTTTGGGGGCCAGGTGATTGTTGGGCCTCGCTAAATTGGGGAGTCCCATACAGATTGGAATTAACTCCAGCTAATTGGGAGGAGGGCGATGTTTCATCACCATCCCAATCTATTTGGGTAAATTCAGCCCGAGTATTTGCTGTGATTTCGTGGGCAAAACTTATTGGCTGATTGGTGAATTGGTCGTTTTCAGCATATTGAGATAAAGTGCCGACTTGAGAAGTGCCAATTATGGGGTTTAAATGGGACGGGTGAGATTGGAACTGGTGTGAAGTTCCAAAATCCGAACCATTTGAATCCTCATTGGGAAGAGTAGATTGTCCCAATTTGGTGCTTAGTGAACTAGAATGTGCGGCTAATCCAAACTTACATCTGAGGGTTTGGGGGCCAGGTAGCTGGGTATCGCCCCTCATGGAGGGAGCCAGAAACACGGCGTCAGCAATAATAGATGGGGCTGAATTAGCTAACACAATGGGGGAGTTGAATGTCTGGATGGGCTGAGTTGCATTCAACTGAGCAGACGCCATTAAAACAGCGTGGGTGATGGCCTCCTTGGTTGGAGGGGGCCCAGCGGGTTAGTGGGAGGCAGCGCACACAGAGCCGTTAGGCGTGCAGGTTGCAGAAGTGCGATCAGGTGAACTGGCGCTAGTTGGAGTAGCTCCAGGTTGGGGGGTGGTGCCTGCTTTCATGGCTGCTGCTTGAGAGCGGGTGATTCTGGTTGACCCTGAGGTGGGTAACCAAGGGTTGCTTCATTTGGGGTGGTGCTGGCTCGTTTGGCATAGCCTGCGGGTTCTTTTGCGGGGTTTCCCGCCATATTTGCTAATAGTTTTCGTAAATCTCTTTAGTGGAGCTAAATATCAGGCTGGATTGATTGCGAAAAGTGATGCTTAGCAGAAAGAGATTCTTATCACACGGTCTTTCTTAATTTAGTTAAAAGAAGACAGGAAATTAAGATTACCTTTGACAATATGGAAAGAAATATAAATGAATCAATGAAGAGATGAGAGCTGAAATTGATAAGCTTTTCATGGAAATAGAAATTGTCAACAAGAATGCTTTAGAAAGCGCAACTCAATCCAAGTTAGATTCATTGAAACTCAAAGTCATTAATTAAACAATGAAATGTCCAAGTATGAAAAAAGAACTGAGAATTGTATGAGCATTTATTCCATGTCCAAACCCAAGAGGGCAAGTTTCAGAAAGAAGTCAAAACTCTGAAAGTGACTTTACAAAAAGAAATTGATAAAAATCATAAAAATTTTGGGAAAACAACCAAAATTCTTGTCTTGGGAAGATAAAATCCTGAGACAATTGGATAAAATAGAAGACTCTAAGTGTACTTGTTCATGGGATGAGTACCATGAGGCGAATTTATTTGAGGAGGAATCGGCATTCATTGAAGCAGAGAGTATTGCTGACAGCACCATTCAATATGTTCAGGAATTGCCCCCAAATATTGTGGCACTTCCTGAAGTAACACCCAAAGCAACTCCGATGTCTGGTTGAATCCTGATTAGAAGTGCTGGTCCAATTATTGTTGTAGATTTCAAGAGTACTCCAAAGTTGCCCATGTTCCATCAGGATAATGCGCCTGCCTTCTTCCAGTTATTTAAAATGATTATGTATGTTTATAGTGACCGACAAAAAGCTGTCACCATTGTGAATTGTTTTGATACTTTGTGCCAAAAGCTAGTTTTGCCTTACCTTTGTGGAAGAACTGGAGTTATAAGGAGGTGAAGGGGGCCATTAGACCAAATTCAGTAGTCTAGATAAGATGGCAGCTCAGAAACAAGAATTTATGGGCATTCAATTTAAAAAGGATGATACTGTGGGTGCTTTACCAATTGTTTCTATGAGGAAGCTCAGATCATCAATGGGGCCAACATGATGACCAATTTTGATGGTAGAATTGTGATGCAGAACATGTTGCACCTCATCGAGAATTGCACCAAATGATGTCCTCCACTTTGATTAGTTTTACACCATTGCTCAAATGGTAGAACACCTAAGAGTTTTATCAGCAACGTTTGATGCACCAAATTGAACATACAAGCCAAATAACCAGTCAAACAATAATAAGGGACTAGGACGATTCCCCTGACAAATCAAGAGATTTCAAAAATTATGGGAATCAAGATAAACTGAATGAAGGTGCTAGACCATTTAAGCCTCGTTTAACATGCAATAAGTGTGGACATCCTGGGCACTTTGCCAATAACTGTGATATAATGATCAAGAGTAGGATTCAAGCCAATAAAGCTGATGATAAGAGTCGATCCACTCTTAGGAAATACTGTTGGAAATAAAGTAGCCTATTGTGATACCCATGGATTTGGTCACCAAAATAAGCTAGATGTGTTATGGTTGGGCCATTTGAGGTTATTGCAAAAATGGCTAATGATGCCTACATGATCAAGAATATATCCAATGGGCATGTGATTAATAGAGTATATGACAAATTTCTGAAATAATGGTATTAAATATATATATAAAATTAATTAAAAATAATTAAAAAAATTAATTAAAATTAAAAATAATGAAAAATGGATAAAAAAGAAAAATAAATAATAATAATAAAGTGAATTTATTTTAAATTATCTTTATTTTTTAAGCCTCAGTTTACAAATTGCGAGCTCTTCTTTGACAACTCTGGGGGAGGGAGGTTGAATGACGATGTTGTGAAAGAGATCACCAAAGTCAATCTAAGATCAGATACTTGCAAGGGAAAGAGCAAGATGAAACCAAGTTCTTTAACTCGAAGTGGATTCTGCAAATATTCAACAATGGGAAGAGTAATGGGGGCGTCCTGTTCAGCAAGATGGGAAACCCCAGATTGGGGAAGAAAGCAGCAATACAAGAATATGAAATCTGCAAACAAGTCCGTGTAATCTCAATATGGCACAGACTTCAGAAGCTGTGTCTGGAGTGCTTGATGATGGGCTTTATCAAGAACATTTGGCATATGAGAAAACAGTGAACAAGGGAAATGTGCAGGGGGCTGCCAAACCATACCACCAATTGTCACCATTAATGGAAGATATTGACGGATAGTCCCAGTTGCAAAGTAATTGTGAAAACAGCAAACAGTGTCTTGAAGGCGGCGGTTGTGGGCCTCCTGAAACCAGAAGGGAAAGGAAAGGTGAAAATTTGGCAATGCAGGGAGTGAAGTAGCCCATGTGTGAAGTACTTGCCTTCTGAATCAGAGTGCAAAGGATGCAGAATCCTGATCAAGTAAACTATCAAGGTCATGAAGCGCGAAAGAGATATTAAATGTCTCAGTCAATTTACCCCAAAGTTCATGATATGGAAGTTTGACTTGCTCATTATTACCAATTGTCTATTTGGTAGACAAGATAGTCAGTTTGTAAAATTGGTCGATTTGGAAAAGGAACTCAGGTAGAAGATCTGATTTGATCAGGAAGACTAATCTACTTTGGGAGAAATCGCCTTGTTATGCTCAAGGGCAATTACTGGATTTAGCACAAAGGAGCCAAATCCAGTAATGACTTGAAATTGAGCTCAGTGACAAGAGAATGAGGGATGAAAGAATGAGAGTTCAATGAAGAAACCGCCAACCCTGTCCCCTCTTCAGAAATTTGCACTGTTGCAGGAAGAGCAGAAGAGGGGATTGC